>CAJNIZ010043218.1:17639-35676 GCA_905231905.1 Symbiodinium pilosum
GTTTAGGGTTTAGGGCTACTATATTGGGGAAAACCCTATTATTTACTATATATACCCATTAACGTAACTTAATTTAAGTTCCTTATCAGCAACCCAGTAGACCCAACACTAAAGGAGCTGTAGTCTACGCTCCTTAAAGGGGATTATATAGGGGGTTATATAGGGGACTAATATAGGGGTTATTAAGGGGGATGCTAGGAGTTTAGACTATAGCTCATATTGTGGGGCGTACCTTCCCCCAAGCTCGGACGCAACACCATATGAGTCGTGTTTGATTTGGGGATATTATGGTGCACGGTTTAGGGTTTAGAGGGTTACAGAACATACTCTTATTTGGTTCAATCACCAAGACACGCTGTTCGGGGAGCCCCTCCAAACACAGTCGTCTGCCAGGGACCCCTTTTCAGGTTCTGTTTATATTGGGTCAGAGGACTCAATATTGGGGAGTTGGGGGTTTGTTTGCTACTGGGCAGAAACAAATCGAATGGGAGTTTCTACCTTCTTATCTACAGGGTGGAGGGTTTAGGGGCCATTTTCTGGAATCCCCTTTGGCAAGGATCCTGGAAGCCTCAAGGGTTTTGGAAATGCAACATTTGCAGCTTTCAATCGTGTAGGGAAAAAGGGGTCGAGATTCAAACCCAGGTGATGCCATCTCACCCCGTCCAGCTCCCTTGTTTTTGTCTTGGCTCCATAGTTTTGTCTTGTTCAGGATTGAGGTTTTAGGGTTTGAGATTTATTTAGGGTCTGAGGGTTTCGAGGCTTACTTACGTTTGGGGTCTAGTTGGAAAGCTTGTAGGAATTCCGCATCAGAAGCCCTTTGGCTTACTGTTCTTCCGAAGAAGCAGCCAAGATGTGCTAAAATCATGGTTGCAGTTTCCCAAAATCATGATCGGTACCCCCGAAACCCTAAACTCAAACCCCAAACCTTAAACCCACGAAAACCTATTTTCAAACCCTATACCGTCAGCCCTATAAACCCCAAACGGCGCCCCAAATCCCGACCCTGCAACATGATCTCCAGAGATCCGACAATGTAGCATGTTGGGGTTCCAAAGTCTTAGTGTTTAGGGTTTGGACTCTAGTATTTAGGGTTCAGGGTTGACGAGATTTGGAATCCGAGAAATGTACCCCCGTGCAAGCCTTGAACTCCTACACCCAGGTAGGGGAAGAATCCAAGCTTCATCCAGGTAATATCCTACACGAGCCAAAGGTAAAATAAACCCTAAACCCCTAAACCCTAATCCGTCGACAAGGATCCGGCGATTTCTGGCTGAAACCGGAGGTTGCCGTCGAACACTACCACGGCAAAACGCATGTCTTTCAGCCGCACAAGATAGGGGTGTAGGGTGAGGGATATGTAATACTTTCAAAGTTTCGTTGTACTCTGCCACCCAATGAGGAAGATGAAAATAGATTGCAATCGCTTCCCCGAATAATGAACGTCCCCTAAGTAAAAACCCAAGATCAAAAGACCATCAGGGCCTTTGTAAAGGGCAAATAGCGGCCTGTCTGATAAGATAGAGAAGCTCAATAATTCAAAAAGGAATGCCCTCTCGAATCAACCAAACTGGAATTGAATTCTTAGATTTCGCTTAAAACCAGATAAAACCTAAGTCACATCAAGCAAACGATGACACCAAATTAACGATCAGTTCAAAACTCGTTCAAGCCAATTTAAAACACTTACTTGAATTCCATTGCACGTTTCGCGAAAAGCATAAATTCAATGACCTCAGCTAAATCTGAATGAATGAACAAAGTTCATATCTCGGTACGACCAGTAACGATCTAATGAAAACGGCCTGAAAGAATAATGTGAAGTTAATGAAAAACCTCAACTAAAATCAGTCTTCAATCAAATCAATCTCAATGAAGCGTCTAAGTAGAATTGGTTGAGCACCTGCAAAAACGAATTGAACATCTGATTGCGCTCCACTTAAAAACGCATGAGGCTGAATGGAAACCAGTAAGAATGATGTACAATCAGGTAAAACTTCAAAACCCAGGTAGAACCAATGCAGAATGTGGTTAAGGGTAGCTAAACTCGAACTGAAGCCAAGTGCAATTCGATTTCAGTTCAGCTCGAAAACTAATTTGAACCAGCTCAAACTCACTACGCTCAAGTAAAGTTCATTGGAAATCCCACAACAATCCTTTCAAATTTGATGAAAATCAAACAAAACCAGTTACCTCATGTAAAACCCAGGTAAAATCAACCAACACGGACATTAGCAGCACTTCATGTAAACAACACAAATCTAGGCACCATCGAAATCTGTAGTTTCAATTGAATTCCTGCTAAACTTTCTTGTTTGTAGAGTGTCTTTTTTAGAGGTTTAAGATCAGGAAGTTTGGGAGACTCCTCATTCCTGACTATTCCATATAACAACTCCTCTGATTACGGCAGAAACCCCCTACTTCCTTACTAGGGGGATCATAGCTGCCCCTTTTAAAAGTAGCCAGGGCCAGCAACAAAACAGACAATCGGGCAAAGAAAACGTATTCTCGGGTTAGGGTTCGGGTTAACTTCATTATAGGATTGGTGAGGAGTGGACACGAACGTGAAAACCTCAAGTTTGTCGTAGCGTTTATCTTATCCTTCCGTGTGCAAGACCGAGGATCTGTAGCCAGAGAGTCATGTTATGAACCCTGAACCCTTCTTTCCATCTTTTTTAGGAGGTTCGGCAAAGGCTCATGTCCGGTCGGATTTCTGGGGTTGTTGTGGTGAGTGCACATGACATTGGAGCCCTAAACTTTTACCTCACATCTTGTTGTACAGACCCGATAAGAGTCATATGATAACCAAAGGGTCCCTATCGTGCGATGGGGCTAACCCAGATCCTTTCCTAGCAAGCAAACCTAGGAATATTGGTGGGTGTGGATGCGAGTTCCGGAGTGACCGCCAGCAGAAATCCTACCTGATAACATTACCCAGTTACGGTGGATGAAGCAAACCTTCTGCCGCCCAATACAGCTTACACGCGGGATTTGCTGTATCACAGAGGTTCTCAGCATGCGAGGTATCCCCCATCCACAGTAGAACTTGTCCTGCAGAAGCCCAGGTAAGTGTGCTGCCACTGACAGACAACGCGACTGGACACGCGCTCATGCAGGAGTACCAGATCCATTACGGACTTCTGCCACCATGAGTTCGAACGTCTTTTCGCCAGAACCCCCCGGGTTCAACAGTTACCTTCACCATACACCTTAAGCGCTCGGAGGTCCAGGGGTACTGATCACCTACTTGTAACAAAGCCCGTGCAGCCCTGATTAGAATCTAAACCCTATAGCTTGGGCCCCTACACCCTGGACATCCCTAGACCCTCAGCAAGGTTAGCTGGAAGTTCCTCGAAAACAATTGTTGATTTCTGTTATCTATAACCCTAATAACCAGCTGAAATTCTAATTTCTGCGAGGGGTTCAGGGAACTTAGAGTTACAAGTACACCCAGTGAGACATTTGGTTTTGAAGAAGATGGCTTTGGCAACTCCAAAACCCTCGCATTACGACCACTCTAGTCATGTGACAGCTAACGGGTCGTAAATTCTCAGGGTTGGTTGGGCTTACTACCAAAACCCTCTTGTTGCTTAATATAAGCCCCGATGTAATTCTGAATTCATCTCCAAGTCTCCACGGCAACAGTTAATAATTATGATATGGTTATATATATAGAGCCCTTAATAGTACCCCCCTAATATAGACTGTTACTGGGAGGGGGCAGTACCCAGATTCTATCCATCATTTTCTGTTCCATTTTTGACCTTCCATTCTTGAGGTGATCTCCCTAAACCCTCGACCCTAAACCCTAATCCCAAAACCTAAACCCTACTTCATAAGCCCTAATCCCTTTTGTACCTTTGAAGAAGTCTTCATCTCAGGACTGGGTACAGTCATTGCCCTTCCCGTCGTAGAGGAGCACATCTGTATCGAGGTCCGTGGCTCCAATGAAGAGTAGTCTTAAGGTTGATAGGAGAGGGTTCAGGGTTTACGGTCTAGGGTTTAGGGTCTAGGGTTTAGGGTCTAAGTTCAGTGTTTAGGGTCTAGGTTTAGTGTTTAGGTTCTAGTGTTTAGGGTTTTAGCGTTTTGGGGTCCAGGGTTTCGGCTTTAGGGTTGGGGCAAGGGTTTACCTATGGACTGGGCAAGTTGCGACGACCTCAACCGACCTCACCCCAAATGGCGGCGTTGTTTTGTAACCAGAGTTCTAGACTGGCTACCTATGGGTGGTGAAAATATTGTAGCATTACCTAGTGCTAGCTGGGAATAAAGGAATTCCTTATGCATTTCCTTCATTCCCAACTAACCAAAGGCCAGCAAAGGTGTCGTCCTTGGTTAGTATAACCCCCCTTTACAGAAATGTCCTTCTTGGTTCGTACCAACCCTAAAACCCGAAACCATAAACCCAGGGCAGGTCCAGAAGGTTGAACGGAGAGGGACAGGTAGATATTACTGGCCCCAGGACCAGATCCGTTTAGGGGCTTTTAGGGTTTAGGGGCCCCAAGCAGCATCCGGTACTGCAAGCTCCTCCAACTGATTGCCGTTAATTTCCCACAGGCTTATTTGCCGCAATAAGCCCTTATCGCTTCAACCTTCCTAGAAGGGACGAGGATGTAGTGTCCTGGGGTTGTCATTGCAATCCTGCCTCTCTCAGTCGAGTCGCTTCTACAAATTCTTGGATACAAGATATTCATGGGCAATCCGCAGATTTTCGTGGATTTCAACAGAACAGAGAGGGCTGATGCAATTCAAGCATATCCTCGGTAGGGAAGGCCGAAGCTGTAACCAGTCAATATCTTATGGAGGGTTTAGGGTCTGGGGTTTAGGGTTTATCGTGCTATCATGCCCTCAACACTAACCCCTATAATGATGGAGAAGAGCACTCCTCTTTTGCCTGCAGGCCCTGTGTGTGAAGTATCTGGAACTAATGCTGGCAGTGAAGATCATGGGTGTGGAGCAGCTTTCAGTCTTCGATGGAGTCTGGGCTGCAAGGCAGTCATGATAACACACAAAAGGCTTATATTTGGTGTTCGACGCAGCTAAAATAGTAATATTCAGAATGTTAGACATCATATCATGGTTGCTGTTCAGGGGCTTAAGATGAAGCTCCAACTATACACAAACCTCGTCTTTTGATCTACCTTACTTTGGGGGCTTCCAAGATTACGGCGTAATTTGGAGGGATCCGGAAAATTAGGGGTCGTATTTGGAGGGTGTCGATAGTAAATGTTTGAATCGTGGGTCCTCAACGGTTGAAAACACCCAGTTACTTGTAACTAGGTACGCTAGTAGTACCCTTTTCCCCCTTCCTTTTCAGGGTCTCCTATTTAAAGCTGGTCACTCGGTAAAAGGGTACCCTCATTCTAAAGAGATTGCTGGGATATATACCCTATAATCCCTATATAATCCCTATATAACCCCTATAAACCCTGTAGTTTCCATTTGCTTTTCCATTATCCCTATAGAATCCCTATATATTCCAATATCTGGGAATCTAGTAAAGCTCCTCCAGTTCAAACCCCCGACGTTGACAGACGTCTTTCCCAGGGTTCATCCTTATGGAGGGTTTACCACTATGGGCTATTCGACCTGAAGGGGTACCTTAATGAACCTTATTAGGGTCCTAATAGGGAATTTTAGGGTCTACTAGCCCATAGTGTTTAAGGAACTCCTGACATTGATGGGGGCTTAGGATTTAGGATTCATAGGGGTGAGGGTTCGTGACGTTTGGCTAGTTGGGAGTATTCACTGAGCGTCACTGCATCTCGGTAAGGCCCACGGCTTCCAACATCTTAAGTATACAAGCCTTTAGCCTAAAACCTTAAACCCTAAGTCCTCAAGCCTAAGCCCACTTCACGTTTCATTGTTTCGCTGCACCAATGCCGTTTGGTTCTTCACGGCATCTGCGCTAATTCTCCCTTACAGTACATGACACATGCTGCTTGGAATGCTTGCAAAGTGGGTGGTTGTCAAAATTATGGTCCCTTTTTGGATCCCTATTGTAATACGGCGCCTAATATTTAGAGTACCCAAAAAGGGATCATAATTTTGACAGCCACCGAAGTGAATAGGCCAAGGATCTTGACATCTCCATGGCAACATACTCTGCGCCGGCCACACAGGCTGAACTCCTAAAAGCGTAGTCCTAAAACCTACCTAAACCCCCAAAGTAGGTAAAATAATGGCCCAAAACCCCTAAATATAGCCCAAAGGGCCATTATTCTACATACTTAGGGGGTCCAGGTAGACCTGAGACATGAACCAAGCCGTAGCCCCCAGCCTCACGCCCAAAGCCTTACCCTCCTCGCACCAACGCTTTCAACCCTATCCACGGCCTTTCAAAGAATGCCTTTGTTGAATCCGCACGGAAACCCTCTGAGAATTTGCCTGGAATCGCGGCATATCGATATGATCCTTCAAGCCGCCCTGAACGCTAAACCCAAACAAGCGCTACGTATGCGTGGCAGAAAGCCTTCCTTAAGTCTGAAGACTACCTAGGTCCTCCGTTTTTTGTGTCGGACTTGGGGTTTAGGTTAGGTTTTGGTTAGGGTGTTAGGAACCACCAAAAGGTACTAGGTCGTAGCCTCCCTGTGCCTGAAGCTCTCACCTCCTCCATCAAAAGCCTTACCTTTGGGACCCTTGGGCTAGCCCCCCAAGACAAAATCCCAAAGCTCAAACCATAAAGCCCGAACCTTACACCTAAAGCGTGCCTCTCACACAAATCCATACGTCATCCCGCCTTGCGACTTATTCGGGCATCCTCGAGCCGAATCAGCACCTTAAGCCCACAGCGCCCGACATACTCGAAGCTGACCCTCCCCGAAACCTAGATGGAACCTCCTGTGGGCCTAAGCTTCATATTCCTCAGGGTTTAGGGTTTAGGGATAATTACCAACGTTATGGTTCCATATTCCTTGTATAATTATAGTTTATGGTACCTCAAATAGACCTCACAAGGAATTTTTTAATTGATTTAGGCACCCATAATATCTGGGGAAAGGTTACCTCCACGCTCCTCGCCCTAGAGCTGAAGCCCCCGGCCCATGAGCTGCACACGACAATCCTACACCCTAAAACCTGAACCCCTAAACCCCTACACTCCTTTTTCAAACCCCTAAACCCCTAATGAAACCCTTAACCGTAGCACAATCGTCCATTTCAGAATCTTTCAGCGCCGGGACTCATAGAATCTCCTTCAAGATCCTCTGGGCCCCAAGGCCTCTGATTTAAAATCAGAGAGAAACCCCCTCATCCCTAAACCCTGAACCCTATAAACTTAGAATCCCATCCCATTTGATTCCATTCTTAGGGAGATATCCCTAAACCCTATGGACCCTAAGGCCTAAATCCTCATTAGGCCTTAAACCCTAACCTAAACTTTAATTTCGGAGTTGACCAAGGACTGGTGGGGTTGGGGTTGAATGGCCTGCAGCAAGCGCCGACGAACTTTAGCTTCCTACAGGTGGCAGTGGCTTTGGGAAATACTAGGGCGTGTTACGGTTTTATGATTAGTAACAGCAATACCCCAACCCAAAAGTATGTAGAACCAAAGCCGTGTTTTCACTCTTTGCGTGGGTTGTGGGCCATGTTTCTAATCATTTTTGGGGGGGTCAAGCTAGCAATAGCAACCGTAACTAAAAGGTTGGACTTTTATTGATCGTCTACCCAAACGGACGCCGAACATGTCGGGTTAAGGGGCTTAGGTTTTGGAGGCGTACGAACCCAGGTGTTAAGGGTAAGGGCTGTGCTCTACATGCCACTGAACGCTGAACCTCACGTAAGTAGTACATATTGGGACCCCAAAATTGGCAAAATGCAGGGCAGACTGAAGCCCAACATTGAGGACTAGGACTGAGGAAGCTGTACCCTAAACCCTACACCCTCAACCCCAAGGCGCTCCAAGTACGCACAAAGCACTTCGGGGGACAGCTTAGCGAAATTTGGGGTTTAGGGTGCAGGGCTTGGGCCCCCAAGTACAGGCACTCCTTGCAGAAGAGCTTTTCAAAAACAAACGCGATTCTGGGAGATTTCACTAAGGGCAGTGCCGGACCATTCTTCCCCTTTCCTTATTCCCTAGGCCCCTAAACTCCATCTAAGCCGGCGCTTTCCAGCTTTCCAATATTTATGGATGGTTTATAGGGAATGGAGGAAAGGGATCTTTTCGTTGCCTTTTTCCATTCACAAATGCTTCAAACTGTAATTTCAGTTTTCTTTGCCAAGCCTGAGGCATGATAGGGGGGTTTAGGGTTCAGGATTTAGGGCTTAGGGCTCAGGGGTTATGGTTTACAAACTTGGGGATTTATGTATGGGGACTACTATAGGGATCCATTCCTCCTTTTGCTACTGACTTCTAGCAAGAGGACCCCAAATCCTCGCAATGGTCCCTATGCATTATACACATTTGCTTATGATGGTCCCCAGAGCGCATTCCTTCAAACCTGAAATTCTAACTAGCTTCTCAGTTTCCACTGTTTTTTGCAGTCTTTCATGCCTCATTAGCCACTAGTAGGAAACCCTAAACATTTTCTTCTCAATCTCCCGAAGCTTGCTGGTTTTGAGGAGAGTGAGACTTCCGCTCCCCTTTCAAGCACCAGCAAGTGCCGCAAATCCCTTGGCCCGACCGGCTGTCACATAATCCCAGCTTCAATCCCCCAGACCCCTCAAACCCTACATCCCCAACTCTAAACCCTCGCTTCCATTAAGCCCGAAATGGTAGTTTCCATGAATAGGGGCGTTGCAATGCAGACCCCACAATGCTGCAACCCTTATTGATGGGGACCCCAACACAGGTATTCCTATTGTAAGTTTTACCAAATCCCCAACCCCTCCCCCCCCACAGCCTTGAGCCACAACCCTAATTCAACCTTAAACCTTAAATCCAACATCTTATAACTTACCCTAAACCCTAAACTCTAAACCCTAAACCCTAAACCTAGAACCCTGTATAGCCCTATACAACCCTATCTGACCCCAAAGAACGCCATATAGCCCTATAGAGCCGTATAGAACTCTATATAACCTTGGATAAACCCCCAAACTCAAAACCTTACAAATCCTAAACCATATAGCCCTAGAAAGTTGTAGAGAACTCTTTTTTCCCCCCTTCACCCTAAACCCCATAAAAAGCCCTAAGCCCTAGAAATCCTAAAAGGCAGTGCAGACTGCCGGCGGCTTTCGTCACTTCGGCTTCGCCTTGACGTTGCGAGGCGAAGACGGTGAAAGCCAGCTGAGCTTCGGAGAGGTGGCTCACGCGGTTTAGGGTTTATAGGGTTTATACGGTTAGAGGCTTTGTAGGGTTTATAGGGTTTATAGGGTTTATAGGGTTTGTAGGGTTTATAGGGTTTGTAGGGTTTAGGTGTAGGGATTTAGGTTTAGCTTTTTAGGGCTTGGGTGATTTAGGGCGGGGATTACGGGTTTAGGGATTCGGGGATTTAGGGTATGGGGATTTTGAGTTAAGGGTTCAGGGCTTTAGGGTTTGGGGACTCAGAGTTTGGAACAGAAACTATGCACCCTTCAAACCTCTTAATGTTCACCTCAGAATAAGAAACCCCACCCTCCCCCCACACACCCCGCGAGGATGTGGGCCCGAGCCTCCGTAATTAATGGTATTCGGGTCCATGAGCTGACGCTCCGGTCATCGCAGCCAATAGTAGTACGCGCCAGTGGTACACATTGCTCTTCCGCCCCTTCAAGTTTTTGAGTTCTGGCAGATTAGATTTTTCTGGGGGGGTGTAATTACGTTCTGGGATTTGGGTTTACGCAGGGGTTCTTAACACGAGGTCAACACTGCCATAGATTCTCTGGACATCAACCCACGGAACTTCACACTTTGAACCCCCAAACCCTAAACCCTAAACCCAAGGCATAACCAGATAATATCACATAGTGTCTGTCAAGGCATTTCTCCTTTCGGGGTCCCTGGCATATTACGGCCCCTAATGTTTCAGACCTCAACTTATTTGGTTTTGCTTTTGCTTTGGTTCTTAAGTGTTTAGCACACTGTTCAATCTCTTTCTTGCTTGTGTCAGTCAACGAATACTATCCTGATCCTATCAACAAACGATATCAACATTACAAAGGGAACTGCTGTGAGTATGCGGTCGGTAGCGTGCCGATTCCTGTCAAAGCATCAAAATGAGATCCGTTAGAATGTGCGCAGCCAGGGCATACCACACTGTAATATTTAGGATGCCCGAAGAGGGGCCGTAATCTTTATAACACGCCTTACATGTAAAAAGGAGTGTTTCGAGATCTCTGAACCCTAATTGTTAGTCCATGCATTCTTATAGCCCACTGAGAACTGTACTTGCAATCCAAGTTTAGGGTTATACTGGACTTGGGGAGCTGGTGGGTCTAAACTCTAAACTCTAAACCAAAAGCCTAAGCCCGTCCTACGCGGGTGGTCGTTTGCAGGAATAGTCACCACGACATGTAGACCCCAAGTTATGGGGATCCCCCAAAGGGAGAAATCGCGAAGTACCCATGGGCCTGCAAGCAGATACCCACGGCCGAGGTCGATGACCTCCTAAAAGCCACAGAGCTTCGGGCGTGCTTGGCATTTCTCTGGGCCAGCTTTGGGCTTACATAGGCTTAGGGTTTCCAACTTAGGGTGTAGGGTTTAGGAATTAGGGTTTAGGGATTAGGGTTCAGGGATTCGGGTTTAGTCTTTCCGACATAGGTTTTAGGATTTGGGGCTTAGGGTCTTGTGCTTCCAACTGTTTAAGGTTAAGGGTGTTCAGGCTACGGCAGTGCATGGTTAAACCCAATGCGTCTTCTCGATGGCAATTGGACAGCTATCAAGGAGGGAGAGTTTGCTGGTCTAGGCCCAGCTGAAACTATCTACCTATCTCGCGGAGTTCGATTTGTTGGTTGGCAACGTCCCCAAACCCGAGACCCGAAATCGTCCGACCCATGAATCAACCCGATCCATAACTCCTAAGCCAAAACCCCTTTAACTCTGACTGTTAGAGCTGCTAGCCTTCAATAACAAGGATACTTGGGTTACCCCAACCCCAAAAAAAACTATACTATTCCACATGAGCAGGGCCCTAGTGATGAGAAGGGCCCTAGTGCAGTCATCTGATAGCGACGGGGTCCAAATCTTTGCGGTTTGGGTTCTCAAATGCCCTTCTTCATTTAAGATCGTCATCAAAGAATCTCTATCGTGCCCAACTCCAGGATGGAACTGCCTGAGACTATGGGGTTTAGAATTTCGCATGTAGGGTTTAGAGTTTAGGTTTTCGGGTTTAGGTTTTTGCGTTTAGGATTTAAGGCCCAGGGCGTATCTCCAATGTTGCCCTCTTGGGGCAGTATGGGATCCTTGTATTTGCTAATCCTTGCCCCCACATGTTAAGTGCCCCTCCCAAAAGCAACATAGTCTTCTTTCGGGAAACCTGTTCAGTATGTATGAATAAAGAGAGCCTCTGCTCCGGAAAGAATCACGTTCTGTTTCAGGTTCGGTCCTTTAAAAGCCCGAAGCCCCTAGCCCCAAAGTCCTAGGGCTTGAACATACACAATCTTTCCAAAGCCCGTTGCCTACGATTTCTCTACTGCTCAGGGCTTGAGAACCCTAAGCCCCTAAACCCAGAACCCTAAGTCTGAACTGAGGAGAAGGGTATGGAACTTCCGGGCGGCGCTGTGCCCCTGAAGATTATCAGCCAACCTGGATACTGGATGCTGGGTGAAGTGAAAATGAAAACCTAAGGCCCTAAAATGCTACAGGCTACAGCTGAAACCCTACCTGAGCCCAGAAAGTATGTAGAGTAACAGCTTGCGTGGGCTCTTGTTAATGTGTTTGCCTGCTCTTGAGGTCCAGGGTAGCTTAAACCTTGGAGCGAATTCTCGGAACCCTAATCCGCAGACCTCAACACAACCTTCAACCCTTAACCCAACAGCAGGAGTGGGAGTGTCTCAACATACCCCTATGACCTAGTGAGGTCCTTGGTAGGGACCCCCAGGATCCCTCATAGAAGTGCCCCGTTTCAGAGAAACTCCCAGGTTCAAAAATTTGAGGTTTTAGGGTTTAGGGTTTAGGTTTTAGGCTTTAGGGTTTGGGGCTTATAGGGTCTGAACTCCCAAGCCCTCAACCCTAAACCCTAAACCTAAACATGCTTTAGGGGCTAGGGCTTCGTGAGCTCTAGTCTAGGATGGTAGACACGAACCTCGACGTCTACCAGAGCCTCGATTGCATCGGGCCTGCCGCGCTGCCGAAAGCTGTATTTCTAAGTTTTAGGGTTTAGGGGTTAAGGGCTTGAGGATAGCTAATTTAGATTTGTGCTTGGCGCAGTGTATGTGGGTTAGGGTTTAGGGATTTCCTGAATGCGGAACACTGGCCTCCTACCCAAATCCGTAGACAGCCACCCGAAAACCAAAAGCAACTCTACCTCACAAAGTCCCCGCTCTTAAGGCCCATAACTTGACTCATCCCTAAACCCGAAACCCAAAAGCCCGCCACAACGGTCGGAACCTGGAGCGCGTAATCCTCAGTAGGGGTTGTTTAGGGCTAAGGGTTTAGGGCCGGACGGCGGATTGCTAGTAGATGAGGGGAAGGACGCTCCTAATCTGAAGTAAGGCTCTGCTCCCGACAAGATGCCCGCTCAATACAGAAGTAAGTGCCGGATTGCCTGAAATAATGCACCGTTTGGTTTTCCGATGCAGATTTCCAGTAAGGCCGTTACGCAGGTTTCCAAATCTTAAAAACGGTACCTCGATGGTCTCCAACACTATCTTTCTTGGTTTCAAAGCAGAGGCTAGCCCTGCAAGAGCTGCCACGGGGTGTCATGAGGCGAATCAGTCGAAGGTCTGCAAAGTCATTCTGGGATTCTGGGGCTTGGAGTTCTAGAGTTTTAAGGTGTCAGCATAGGGCTTAAGGTGTAGGATCCCAGGTTTGGGGTTCATCTGGCAACCAGCATTAAGTGGTGTTGTGGCCTCTACAAGAAAAGGCGAGCTAAATCGGATGAAAAGCATGCGTCGGGGAGTACAGGCTTCAGCTGATTGACTTCGGAACAATGATTTTTGAACGCCAATACCCGTTGGTGAAGCCCAAGACCCAAAACTCCCACACATAAACCCCATAACGCTACTCCAGGAGTGTTTTGAGCGTATTTCTTACTTCTTGTTTAATTAAAAATTAAAGCCTCCAAAAAACAGTTGAGGCCAAGTTTTCCAAGGGTATCAAGGCAAGTCCGCCTAGAGTTGAATCTTATCCAGAACTGCTTCTCGTCTTAAAGGTCTTGAGCTGTGAGCTCAAGACTGAAACCCCATACTGTGGGAGCTTAAGTACATGTGGGTTTAGGGTTTGAGGGTTTACCATTGTGAGGTCTACTTGAGGTGCTCGCTACCATCCTTCTGCAAGGAATCTAGGCTTATTACTACGCCTTTGTAAGCCCTGAGCCCTTGACCAAGAAAAGCCCGGAGCCCAGAACCACAACCCCATCAAGCCCTGAACCCCACACGCAGCCCCCATCCTTGAACCTCAAACTTCAGACCCTCTCACCCCCAATGAAGCCTAAACCCGAATGTAGACCCATGATTAATAGACCCCCTCCTTTTAAGGGCCTTAATATTAGGATCCCTATTATAATCCCTATCAAGTGCAGCGGGTTTATTAATCAGGGGTCTACAGTAGGGTTTGGGTTTTGAGCCCTTAGCCATCAGCTCTATAGTCCCAGTTTCCATTTCATTTTCCATTTTCTTATATTACCCCACTATAACCCCAATACCCTAAACCCCAATACCCTAAACCCTAAACCCTAAACCCCTAGCCCTAAACTACCCCAACCTCGAAGCTAGGAGAGACTTGAACCGTACGTTGGTCCGTGCCTCGGGTCTTGGAATTTTGGACTCGGGAAGCTCTTTCCTGGCCATGCCGGAGGAGACACGTAGCCTGGGTTGAGGGTTTAGGATTTAGTGTTTAGGGCTTAGGGTTTAAGATTGAGGCTTCAGGATTTAGGGTTTAGGGTTCAGGATGTAGGATTTAGGGTACAGGGTTTAGGATTTAGCGTTGGGGCCTGGGTTTGGGGGGTTCTATATGGGCCTAAATAGGGCTTGGGGTCTAAGAGTCTAAGATTTAAAGATATGACTCCAATAATGGAGAATCAAATGGAAAACAGGATGGCGCATGAAATGAACATGAGACATGGAAACTGGGATGATATAGAAGTTTATAGGGAGAATTGCCAGCATCATAGTGCTGGGAGCCTTGCATAATTTCGTTCTAGGTTACCTCAAGTAGACCGCAAAATTATATTGATCGTTTTTTGGGCCCCTACGGTAGTAGCCCTGGGTTCAGGGTTTAGGGGTTTCGGGGTTTGTACAGAGTGTCCGGAACTAAGATTTTCAGGTTTGGATTTAGGCGTCGTTCCAAGAACACACGCGAATCGCACGGTCAAGACAAAAAAACCGAAGCAAGACAAAAGAAAGAACGACAGAACGAGACATGCACTGGACTGCCCGCCACATGTTCAAACTTGCGGTTCAAAATTTCGATGGGCAAGCAGCCGGTTCCTGTTCAAAATCTAAGGTTTGCGTTGGGGAACGTTTTGGGCCGAAGGCCCTCTCATAGTTTCATCCCGCTGCGGGTTCTGCGAGCTGCCCGCCATCAGTTTCAATGCTGGCCGTTCAATATGGTGGGGGACGTTGTGGGCCGAAGGGCCGTCTGATAGCTCCGGGCCTGGTTTTTGCATCGTGGGGCCTCCAAGCCTGCAGTTCTGCCTTGCCCCTTATTGAGCGATCGCCGGCCTCCGGAGCCTAGGGCTTTCCCTGCAGGTCCAGGGACCTCCACTGCAAGGCCGGGCACCGACCAATTTTTGAAAAACCTTTGAAGAAGCCTGGAGGCTCTGGGAGGCTTGGGAGGGTCTGGGAGGGTCTGGGAGGGTCTGGAAGTACTCGGATGGGGGCGGGTTGGGGCTTCGGGTTTACAGTTTGGGTGTTTGGGGCTTGTGGACACTCACTGTAAGACGTTGCTGCATCCCATGAAGCCCAGGATGTGCCATTCTCGATGAGCGCTAGGTCCTGCTAAGCCGGAAGAAGCCTAACTAAATTCCTGACTGCTAAACCTCCAGCAGGACGTTTTGGGTTACATTGTCCTGGCTCTCACTTATGGCAAGGGTGGGCTGGCTAGCCTCGCGGTGGACCGCCGGCTTGTTTTGGAGGGGTTTAGGGTCTCGGGTTTAGGATGGAGGAGATCTGATCTTGCACCAGGTTATACGCTAGATAAGATGGTGCCAGGTTTCTCCCATCAACAGTATAAACCCTAAACCTTAAACCCTAAAGCCTAAAGCCATGAAAGCTTTAAGGTTAAGAAAGTTTGAGGGTTTCAAGTCTAGGATTTGAGGCTCGAGATTTTGGGGGTTTACGGTGTCGGTTTGAGTCTTTGGGGTTGTAGTGCTGGGGTTCGGGTTTGGGCTTGGGGATGAGGGTTTTGGTTGGCGGGTCAGGTTGCAGAGTTGCAGGTTTAAGGTTCCAGGTTCAGGTTTTAGGGTTGGGGGTTTGCAGGTGTAGAGAGCAGATTTCTCTGTTATACGGGTCATTTCGAATGAGTTCTGCCCAGTAGATGGGTATTTCTCAAAATGGGACGCCCTTGTGCAATACCTAAGACATGTAGGGGTAAAGGTAGAATGCAACAGGATTATGGGGGATCCGGATTAAGGGTCCTCAGTAATGTCATACAGGCCGCTTTGGCCTTCGGGCTTAACGATGAAGGTCTACCTGGATCCCCGAAGTATGTAGTAAACCTTACACCCTAGGTAGGGTGTTCTTTTTTGGGGTGGTTTTTGGTGTCTTCAGCCGTTTTTGTCACTTGCTTTTGGGGTCCAGATAGGGCTCAAGAGCGATCTTGGCAGCTATGGGGTTGAATCAAATGGTTTGGGCACTCCGGTGCTTATTCATAAGAGTTTCGCCCCTTCAGTCTATGCAATGCATTGCTGCATGAAGTCGTTCCCCTAACAATAGGCCTGTTATGCTTGGCGGATTTAAGCCCCTTACCCCTCATCTAACATGGAACTGGGTTGCTGTGAGGGAATTTAAGCTAAGTTGCCATAATGGGTATATATATATATATAGTAATTAGTACGGTTTCCCTACTATAGTAATGTAAATTAAGCTCAACAACCCGGGACAGTTCAGAATGGGTTTCCTGAAGCGAGGTTCCCTTGAAAACGGGCTAGCATGGTCGTGTATGTTAGCCGGAGGGGGGGGAAGAATCAAATGGTTTCTGCACCCCTACTCCCTAAACCCTATTTGCCCGCAAGTAAATTGTATTTGTGCAATCGAAGTCCCTCCTGGCTGCATTGCAGGCTTTTTGGCACGAGTACTCCAAGTCCTTGATGTAGGAATCCCCAAGCAAGGCCCCCGGATTCAGGACACTTTTTGTACCTAGAATTGCAGAGAGAGAGGATTTGAGATGTCCAAGCTCCCGATCACAAAACAGGCCAAATCATGATTTCTTGGCATAGTCCACGTCTCACTTGACAAGCGATAGCCAAGATCCCTACAACCTCCTCACAATCATCATATACCTGCATCTCAAACGTAGGCGATATGGTTGCCCCAAAGCCGTTAACAATTCAAAAGAAGGCCGTTGTTCTACACCCTTTGGGGTCCAGGTATTCCAGTTCAGTATGGAATAGGCAGATTCCTGACTTCTCAGAGGGTGCGCAACTGAGGACTCGAACCGAAGGCTTCTCATAGCATGCAACGCAGATCTCAACGACCTTGTCTCTCTGTCATCAATAGCATGACTTATCCCGCAAGAACCTTAATAAAGTGGGAACCTTGCGGCCTGATTGAGAAGGAAGCTGTCGCCGTCAAAGCTACGGCAAAGGATTTGGTAGATCGTTGGGAGTCAATCGTTGGAAGTCAAAGGGTCTTAGGTTTTAGGCTATCCTTTGTTGTATAGTTTACGGGCCTACATTTTGGGATTCATTGTGTTACACCCCTAAACCTGAAGACACAACAGCTTGAAATCTTGATCCCTTCTGCTGACCAAGCTTTAACTGCAACAAGTACCGCTGAGCTTTTTTAGTTTAAAAAGAAACCCTGCTACGGGCCCATGCTAAGCCCTAAGCCCTAGGGTTTAGGGTTGCCTTGAACCGAGAGCTCTGAGCCCTTTCTCGTTCTGGATTGAGGTTTTTGGCTTCAGTGTCTGAGATTCGGACTTCGTAAGTAGTTCCCTAAATACTGTGGTTTCAGGCTTGGGGTTTAGGGTTTGAGGCTCAGGGTTTACAGTTTAGGAGTCTAAATTAACACCCACATCGTGGTCCTGGTTGACTTGTAATTACACTTATGGTATACTGTACCACAAAACCTCACAATGATTCCGGGAATCACTTTGGCCCCTATAGTGAAGGGTCAGCGTTCAAGTCCGGGACTAAGCATTTGCGACATCTGTTTTCCCATCCGCTTCGCTGAAGAGTATTAGGCCCAAAGCCCTAAAACCTAAGTCCTAAGCCTTAAGGACTAAGCCCTACAAAGCCTACACCCTACATTCTAGTCCCTAAAACCTATATAACATAAAGCCTACATCCGAAACTCAAAACACCAAGGTCTTCAGGTTAGAGGGCGAAGATGGCCGAACATTGCAGGTAAACCTCACCAAGGACTTCAAGTACCACTGCGGGTTAGTGTTTAGGATTTGGACTTTTAAGTTTGGGCTCTAGGTGTTGGACGGCAAGTACCATTGTGGAGTAGTGTTTAGGGTGTAGTCTTTCAGAAAAGTACGTTTAGGTTGGCATAATACTAGAGTCATACTATGTGGGAGTTTCTTAGAACATGGGGCCTCTAGGGGCCCAAGAAATATCTGATTAGGGACTGTAAGGGGATTATGGGGGTCTTCATAGGGATTGCCTAGGGATTGTTTTGAGAAATTCCCATATGTTAATACATGTCCAAACCTTAAACCCTACCTGGGGATACAAAAGGCTGCAAAAATCGGCTTTATGGTAAAAACCGGTTTTTAGTAATTGAAGGCCGTATTTGGGGTTCTAAATGTGTTTTCTGGGGTCTGTAGAACGGCCATTTTTGCAGTAGAAATGGGTTCTGAGGC
>CAJNIZ010043218.1:35759-57895 GCA_905231905.1 Symbiodinium pilosum
TCTTCTGTTGCCTCTTGCACGTAATCTTAATTGAGTACTTGGCTCTCCAAGCCTGCCATCCCGAGTTCGCGAAAAAGGTCATTTTTGCGGACCCCGGGGCTCCCTTCGGACAGAAGAAATGGAAAAATAGTTGGAGGAAATTTAGACATCCCAAAACCAAAACCCGAACCCAACAAAATGTTAGAAAAATGTTGGGATTTGTTGGGATTCAGGGCGCAGAATGGAAAACTGTAAAAGCGTAGCAAAACCAAAAAATACACAACATGTTGGAAAAAACAACGTAAAACATCGTAACCCGAACCCAACACAATTCCAACAAAAGGCAATGGTTTGCAAAATTCTGTTTGTCTGAGATTTCGAACGAGGCCATTTTTCAGATTTCTTTGTGACTTTGCGGGACGTGTTGCCCGACTGTCCAGGAGAGTTGGAAGCTCCTTGTTAATGCGTCGCACTCTTCAAGGTTATTTGATAGGCCTCCACTTGGCTGCTGTCCCGGAGGCAAAACAATCAATCTAATCAGAATACATGATCTTTTCAGTTGGGCTTTTGTTCAGCCATTTATTCTTCCAGAATTAGGTGCAGCAGGCAGTTTGGATAGGTTCCGGAGGGGCTCACAAAGCGAACAGNNCTCTTTGAACGCCTGCTTTTTTTCGCACTCGAGGACAACCTGAGTGCGATCTTTGTCTGGAAAAAGGGTTTAGGGTTTAGGAGGCTCGTGTTGCGGCCCTGGCAATTCTCTCAAGTACAGACCCTATTCTCGATGTTTTGGCAACGCCAGTGCTAAGCAACCCTCAACCCTAGGCCCTAGCGAGCCATACCAGCTAGTTGATAGCATGCCTATTGTTGGTGGATCATAATCAGGATGCTTATTTCGCGAAGTCGACAAGTTCGGACCTCTAGGCCCAAACCCTAAACCCCCAATATCATACCTGCTGCAGAGAATGAAGGAGACGAATATTCAAGGACACTTCCAGGGTAGGTAGCCATCAGGTGGGTACGCAGGGTTTAGGTTCTAGGGTAAGCAGGCCTCCATACCCTCAACCGCCCTAACCTCATCTAACCCCATTACCGTCCACGCGGCTTGTATGGTGTTGCCCAACCTGGAAACTAGGCCGGGCCTGAAGGGTTTAGGGTTTACCCCAGCTTCCAAAACTAGCATGCCATGTGCGTCAGACCTTAGCCCTGAAGCCTCAAGGATCCCCTGAACCCTTAACCTTAGTGTTAATAGTAATTAAGAGAAATACAAATAGTAGTAGTCGTAGTCGTAGTCGTAGTCGCGGTCGTAGTAGTGGTGGTAGTAGTGGTGGTAGTGGTGGTAGTAGTAGTACTAGTAGTAGTAGTAGTAGTAGTAGTAGTTGTTGTTGTTGTTGTTGTTGTGGTGGTGGTGGTGGTCGTCGTCGTCGTCGTCGTCGTCGTCGTCGTCGTTGTAGCAGCAGCAGTAGCAGTAGCAGTAGCAGTAGCACTAGCAGTAGCAGTAGCAGTAGCAGTAGCAGTAGCAGTAGCAGCGATAGTTTCAACAATTGTAATAATGGTAATAATGATGATAACAGTAACAATGACACAACTAGTAAAACGAGAATAGTACTACTATTGACGGACAAAACCTTCAACCACTTACAGTTTGAGGGGTCTTTACCGGGTTTGAGCTTAACCTTGATACTAGACATTTGACACGCGCTTGTGGCTTGATAGCTTCAAGGCTATTTTAGCTATGCAACTTCGGGTTCAGAGATTAGGGTTTACCTGGACCCCAAAAGTATGTAAAATAATGGCTTTTATGGCTGTTACTATGGGTTTAGGGCCATTCTTTTACAAACTTGTGGGGTTTAGGTAGGATTCCCTGGACCCCCAACACAAATTATGTTGAACACCGGCTTTTTGCACTGTTTTTTCCCCCCTGCGGGTTGGGCCCGTATTTTACTTACTTCAAGGGTCCATGTACGGGCTTTGCTAAATCCTGAACCCTACAGGGGTCAAAAGTAAATCATGGTCCTAAGCCCATGAAAACGGGACACATAAGGCTCTTATTCTACATACCTCGGTGTTCAGGGTAGAGGATCCCTGAGCCCTAAACGCGAAACACTCGCCAGGAAGACTTGGTTCAGCAAGACCCGGTTGGCCCTCTTGCGCTGTTTTCTACCTGGTGCCCTTTACGAATTTTGGCTGTCCCGCGCAGCGCAAACATCCCTTTTCTGAGCCTTTTCTGGCATGGCTTCAGCTCCAGCATCAGGTCCCCCAATACTCTATACTACGATGGCGTATATGGCGGGCTCTCATGGAAGATAAGATTTCAAAGTAATTCACGACATCCACCTTTCATGCGTTGAACCCTGAAGCATGTGGAATCTTGATAGGGCTTGGTTTTCTTCTGTACCCCCTTCTTCTGAAACCAACGTCTCCACCGCCTCATTAGAGATGTTCCCCGTTGAGGGTTTAGGGTTTAGGCTTTAGGGCAGCCAACGACTTTGCTATCACGCGTCAGTGGTCATAGCTAGTCTTCCCAGCTGTTGTAAATCTTAAAGGTCAAACAGGCGTTGGACCCTAGAACCTAAGCTGTGTTTGGCCTTGCCGATTTACTGGAAAACTTACACCCCTAAAAACTGCTGTTAAGGCCCCTGCTGGCTTGCTGCATTTGACATTTTGGCTCCTGTTTGGGCTTGTCAGCTGTTGTAAGGAAAATGAGAGGATTGCATGGATCCCAAAGTAAGAGCCTATTCTTGGGGCTCTCGATTCCGACCCTTTAGGCAACTAAGATTGATTGTCATTAACGCAATGACCCTAAACCCTAAACCCGAAATCGCGTTGTAGCAGTATATCAACTTGTCAGGTTTAATTAGGGCAAACCTAACCCTCAATCGGTTTAGGGATCAATGTGGTATCCTCTTCAGTATATGCAACCCCCTCCCCCCCATAAATATAGGACATTCGAGAAGGGTGCCCCGAAAGTCCCCCAATGAATTTCCAGGGGTGATCAGTAAGAGTATACTAGTACTAGTACTCGTATTTTGTGTAGTGTCTATACTCGTATCATGTTGAGCCCCCAAAGCAATTCGTACCTATAAGGGGCATCACCAAACAATTCGGTGATCTTGCATCACGAAAAGGCTCAAAATCAGAGGGGGTACCCTTACAAGAGAGTGCCAGAGCTTGCGGGGATTTATCTGGGGTTTCCACAAAGAGCGCGCCTCAATGTAGACCCCATTTTACTGCCCTTAGAAACGTTGCTATAGGGATTCCCAAAAAACAAGCACCCAATTTTCGGAAAACTCCCCCTGGCTGTGCAAGGATCATCGGGGACCCCTTCCTGCGCAAAGTATCGGCAGTGTTCGACACGCAGGGGGCTCGCGTGCACATCGTGCCCACAAGCCAAAAGGTTGTTGGCGTGGAAGCACAGGCAAGGGTGACGGTCAGACAAGTATCTGAATATGTTTCGAGTATTTCTTTCTACAAGAGCGCCTACAGCGTTCAATGGAGCCCAAATACCCATAAATAGGACGTACGTAGACCTTATTTAAGGTAGTTGGCGGTCCTGGCTTATTGTTAGAAATTACCCATGGAGGTGAATTGAACTTATGCCCCACATCTGAGTTAACAAGCTCACCAGGCATTAGGTGCAATATCTGACGTCGCATCAGGCTTTCTGACAATCGCAGGGCATCATGAGATGTCACGAGTACTGATTTTGTTACTAGCCTTGTTGTTAAATTGAATATTCTCTTCTCAACGGCATGGGCTTGCTAGCTTTTTTGATTGTCAGCTACCTGTCTTATCATGCTGCGTAGCAGGACAAGCAGGGCAGTTGGGCCGGCAACAGGACCAGTCTCATTAGTACTGCGGCCGCTGCTACTGCTGCTCCAACAGCAACAACAACAACAACCACTACTACTACTACTACTACTACCACTACTACTACTACTACTACCTACTACTACTACTACTGCTACTACTATTACTTGAACTACTAGACTAGTATTATTACTACTACTACTACCACCACGACGACTACTGCTACGACGACTACTGCTACGACTACTACTACAATTACGACTACGACGACGACTACTACGACTACTGCTACTATTATTTCAGTTATTACAACTACTACGACGAGTAGGGTATGTTTCGCCTCTGACGGTAGGTGTTTCTTGATTTCAGGCGCATGCTGTGCTGTTTTCGGGCTCATTCCGAGAGTTCTGGTGAGGGCAGCGTGTTTTCGAGGTAGAGCCTCCAAGACGTTTTCGGTCGTATGACTTCGTTCGTTATACTGCGCTCGTGCCCATTTTTGGACAAGTCTGGGACAATCTGTTTTTTGATTCAGGTTTCCCGCCGGGGATTGCTTCTATCTAGTGATCACCACATTAGTCCAAGGTGCGCCCCTTCAATCCAACGGTGTGGGGAGTCCTGAAAATTTTAGTAGCCCCGTGAAACCAAGTCACGCCCCATGGGTCCAAGGGTGTGAGGCTTTCTGATTTGGATATATAGTCCCTTCCTGGTCCAGGGTTCGCCCATTAGTCCAAAGGTGTGAGGAGTTCTGGTTAAACTTTGTAGCCGCCAAAGTACGGGGCGCGCCCCATGAGTCCAATGGTTTAATGGTTTAATGGATCACTGGATTTCCATATGGGGAAAACCACTGGTTTAATGGTTTAATGGTTTATTGGTTTACTGGTTCACTGGATTTCCATATGGGGAGTAACACTGGTTCAATGGTTTCTTGGTTTAATGGTTTACCCGAAGTGTTTCGAAACAACCCCCATGTTTCGCAACACACAAAAACACACTTACAACTCATATTATATAATGGAATGCATGCCGCATAACATCATGTTTGTAACGCATACTATATACTAGAATACATGTTGTACATATGTTATAAGGGAGAGTGCACGAAATGCAGGGGGGGATACACCTCTACCCTTTTTTTGTATGTTGGAGTTTTGGTCGGCTGTCTGCAAGACTTAAGGGTCCGATTTCTATGTTGGATTTTGGGCCGCCAGTTTGCAAGATTTTTGGGCTCATGCTTTTAGTCTGGATTTTTGGCTGGTCGCCTGCAACATCAATCAGTCCCAGGGTTTATGGAGTTCTGATTTAGATGTTACTTTTCATCCTATTGCATAGGGGTCATTTTCCATCAGTCATGAAAAGACCACATGCATCATCAGCATCTGAAAACAGGTTAAGTCTAGGGTGAGGGAAGGTCTACAAAGTTTTTTCGTGGAGCTTAAGCACAAAAGCCTAGGCCAGTTCTACCTACACCAGGGACAACCTTGGAAACACCCCATCGTTCAGACACAGCCCACAAACTGAGAAGAGTTCCTCAACTCTAAAGTTAGAACCCCTGGCAGAAGATACGCATATTTGCCTCTAACACCTCGACAAAGCTCGGACTCTACCCCAACCTGAAATGTGTGGCCATGCACCGTACACGAAGATGTGGCCTCATAAACGAAACGCGCGCTTCCTCCTACTACTACTACTACTACTACTACTACTGCTTCTGCTACTACTACTACTACCACTACTGCTACTACTACGACGACTACTACTACTACTACTACTACGATTACTACTATTATTTGCTACTAGCAAGCTAGAGCGTGCCAGGGCGCCTGGGCATTAAATGGACCATAGCCATTTCCACTCCGCTGCCGCAGCGGCCGATGCTGGCGCTGCCGCCGCCACGCCCACGCTGCCCCTTCTGCCGACACCGCCACGACCGCCACAGTCACCGCGGCCACCGCGCACCCCACCCTCACCGCCACTGCCACAGCCACCGCCACAGCCACAGCCGCAACCACAACCACAACCTCTGCTGCTGTGCTTGTGTGTCTGGAAGAAGGGTTGCTGCTCCTGCTATTGTTTAGATGCGAATGGAAGCTTGACGTAGCATAAAAGTGGTCCGAGTGCTGGTGACACTTACATGAGGCCCAAAAAGCGGCAAACAAATGGCACAACACCCATGAAAATAGTCAGAAGGACAATTAGTCTATATGCTGTCCGGGCCCAGGTACTAATTACTGTTACGCTGTAATCTTTTGCATGATCATCTGGTTTGCTACGTCTCGTCTTCCTTGCAGCAGGCGGCGTTTCAGACCCAATCCGGCGATGCCTGGTTTCTCACAGTTACACTGCTTCTCCTGACCCTTGGAGTCGAATGGTTATGTTCCTTTGTTTTACTTATCTTGAACCCCATGAGATGTTGCGATGCTCAATGTTTGATGGTGATGGGTTATATGGACCCCAGCATCTTCAAAGCAAAGGGCGCGATTTTCCTGACAGAGTTTTTTGTCGCACTTTAAAGCCACATAAATACAATCACATGATTTGTATTTAGAAACACCTACAACCCAACAAACGCAAAACCATTTTCTGACCCTAGACCCTAAAACATCAAACTTCACTGACTAAAGCCGGGAGTTACGGGGGACTTGAGGACTGTGGCTGCGGCGATTGCATGCATTTTGGGGCGCAGGTCGACGGAATCCGGGCACTCGGGTCACACTTGGAACTAATCCTTTGTGTTTCCTCAATATCCGCACAATGTGCCTTCTTTTTTTGGGGGTTTTACGAAGACTTGAGGCACTATTTGGCAATGGCGTCCGATGCTGGTGCCGTGGAAGGGGGCATGTCTTGGGGGTTCCTGGGACATTGCGGCGCGCCAAATTGAAAGAGCCCGCCACAAGACTACAAATCCCAACACGTCTTGCCATGGATGGCACGGTTGAACATGGTCGAGGCACTTGCAGAGCATCGCTGCCCAAATGCGGCTTCAGCGTATTGCGAAAGTTAACAGTGTACGGTACAAAGCGAATGCCCAAAGAAAGACTACAGCTTATTATGCTTGCCACATCCAATGAAAATGCCCGTTTTAGAAAATAGCAAGCAATCAAGGTAGAGAAGGTTGAGAGTGGGGTCCCTGCCTTTGCACGGACCCCCACACAAAGCCTGAATTCGTGCTTGGAGCTTTGTGCCCAGGGCCACCACCCGCGTGAGATATCTCTGCCATCGTGTGGGGATTTCTCAAATCTAAGCCCGCTATCTTCCCCAACTCAGTAGAACACAGCAACTTGGGCCTAAATGCTACGCCTTAAGCCAAGAAAATCTAATGCTAAGATTTTGAAAATTCCCCCATGCAAAGTTTTGGCATTAGGCAGTGAATGCCGTTGCTTGCTTTGGACCTGGCCTAGCTCTGCCAGTGGTTAAAACGGCGCAGTACTTCAGGGTTTAGGGCTTCAATGTTCATTTCTGTAGGGTTAGAGTCTTACTTGGGCCCCAAAAGGACTGAAATACTATCCCAAAACCCATAAAAGAGCCAAACGACGAGAGATTATTCTACATAGCCCAACTGCACGTCAAGCCCTCAAAAGCGCTGCTAGAGATCCGGATTTCCGCACCTCAGGCATCCAGATTGTGACACAGGGCTTTGGGTTTGGGGTTTAAGGTTTAGGGTTGAGGATCTAGGGTTTAGGGGTTTAGGGTTTGGAATTTGGGGTAGTATGGGTTCAGGGCCACAGGCGGTTTAGATTTTAGGGATGTAGGGTTTAGGGTTTAGCGGTGCCGGGCGTCAGGCTTAGGATTTGCAGTGTAGGGCTCATATGATGGGTACTGCTGCGTAACGCTTCCTGAGTCTAGGATAATTTCACTGCTTAAGAGGAAGGCTGGCTTTGAGAAACGGACTCCCCAACATCATCAAACCCAATGTTTCACATATTGGTCGTGCCGGCGATAATACCATTCTGGAATTCTGGAAAGTTTCTCAAAACTAGCCCTGACCCAAACCCGACACCCTGAATCCAACACCCTAATCCAAAAACCGTAGTTCAAGATAGACTCAGTATTACAATCCTCACTACGGTGACCTCCAAAAAAGTCGTCCCCAATTTGGGGAAACCCCCATATACCAGTTGGATACGAAGAAGTTGCCATACTTGCTAATCATGACGCAGATCTCTGTCCCAACAAAGATTCATGCTCTGAATATTCAGCCCATCTCATTTGGCGCTAGCTGTGCGTGGGAAGTTTCTAAACCAACACGAATAATGTTGACTTCGGATTAGCAAATGGGTTCGTAATAGAACGAATTTGTGGCTGAATGGATTACTAATAATGGGTTCGGAGTTGAGCGAACTTTTCGCCAAATTGAGAACCGGAATTCATCCCCGGCAATGGCACTTTAATTGACAGGGCCCGAGACACACCCCCAAACAAGTTTGCCGAACTTTGGGGGTCCCGGAAGATTTAGAATCCCCTACTTGTTTGAGGGGGGCGTTAGTAATCAGAACCCCACTTCACGCATAATAACAGCCTTCATATTCAGTATTTTTGGGTTCAAGGGCATTCATCTGGGAGGTCTAGGTAAGCCCTCACATAGACATGTAGTCTTTATACCCCTTACATTCCCCTGGCTCCCGCAGCCTCAGTGCAGATTTATTCTGTCCCCATTTACTGTAGTCTGCCTACTTAAGAGGAAACGTGAACGGAAACAAAGGCATGCCTTATAAGATCCCGTCCGAGGGAGAAGCGAGCTGAGACCCTAGCCCACGCACATCGTTTGCAAGACCCTAAACCCTGAACCCATCTTGTTCAGTGCGCAAGCTAGCAAAGCCCAAAGGGTCCATGATTAGGGCTCATATACAGGGTTTCCTATACAATTACATGCTGGCCCGCGTATATACATATATATATATATACCATATAGCTATATATGCATAAATCCTCACAGTCGGAAAATCCTTGATTCGAGTCACCACAGTGAGGAATTTCCCTCACACAAATGTTGATTTCTGTTGCTAATGTGAGGCGGGAGGGTAGGTGCGTTTGGTTGATGCTTTCCTTGCTGTACCGAGCAGCAAGCCGGCATGCCAGTTGTCAATCACGTCCCCTCAATAATTAAAACGAGGTGAAGCTGTGTGGCCTGGATTTCTGAACATAGGTCAACCCTCATACTGATGCTTTGACATAGCACTCATCTCTAACCCCCATCGCAGCTTATATGCAACATCCAGGCCCCACAGTGACATACCCTCCAGAACCACATAATCACGGATATCCACTACCATAAAGTGGCACTATATTGGGGACATTGACTCGACATTTATCGTGCGAGGGTGGGGCGCGGTGATTATATCTAGGGAGGGATTAGTTAGCTTTCCTAGTTCGACACGGCTTGCCGGGCGTGTGGGCTTGAGACAGGCTGCCTCGAGCCATGGCCAAACGCCCCAGAAGCCTCAAGCAATGCTTTAGGGTTTAGGGTTTCCGATCGTACGTTGAGGCTACATAGGCAGAATGGAAAAGAACATCGAAACTACTCTAGTAGGTTTCTTGATTCCTTGTGTAGCCATGCTCCAGGGTACCTCAAACAGACCTCAACATGATGTTAGTAAATGTGTAGGCCCCTACAGTATGATAGCGGTGGGCTAAAGCGCTTGCAGGTGGGAACAGAGCTGGTATGTTGCTCGCCTGAGACAAAGCGCATACCCTAAACCCTACACCCTAACCTAGGTCAAGCCCCACTCCTTTTCAAGCTCCTGAGCTGCGCACCTGTGCTTGCTCGTCCGTCTGCTGTCAGTCTGATGATGGCATCGTTTGGGGTTTGAGGTTTCAGCAAGCAGCTGCCCTGTTTGGACTACTCCCATAATCCTGCATTTGCCTAGAAAATTGTTTCAAGATCTGCAATTTGAGGGTCTGTCGGGGGGCTTATGCTGGGAATACTGGCGAAGAACATGGATAAATGGAATTGGGTTTACACAGAATTTTGTGCGGGTTGGGGGTATTTTGCCAACATGGCAATTCCAGGGTGATTTAAGGCATTCCTAACTATCCGGGTCTTGCGTGGGTACAGTCAGGCGTGCCTGTGGTGCTCACCCATCACGACCACAACTTGAAAAGGCTGCGTTGTCACGAATAGGGCTTAAGGGTGTTACTGGACGGCGCCTGCGTGTCCCAGCGCAAGCATATTTACTGCCTGTTGCTGGCTAGGGGTTCGGTTTTCTCCTCTCTTCACGGCCTCTACCCTCGCCACAAATTAGCACAGGATGAACCCCCGTTGGGACTTTAACAGCTCAAGCAAGGGTACTTACAGTAACCAGCTTGCTTGCACTATAAACCCGGAGCCCCAACACAGCACCAGTTGAAAAACGCGATGGGGTTTGGCACTCTCCTGTCGGGAAAAGCTTGCACTGCTGTGAAGCTTTGGCTACGGGATGTCATATCTCATGCCATACTAGCTTGTCATTGTGCGTCCGCATGTGCATCACGCCTTTTTCTCAGAGGAATCCCGTACCCAAAGGAAAGCTAGCGTGCCGGTTGTTGACTGGCTTTCCTACACACCGTTGGCCGGGTGTGCGGATCAGAAGCATGTGCCTGGCTGAGCCGCATAAAGCGGTTCAGCTGCCGTGGACCATCGGGGCCAACTCACCTTTGGCACGAGGTGTATGACAGCAAGGCGATGGGCTACAGCGCTTGCTGGTGGTCCCAGTCCCTCCAAGAATCTCACTTCGGTGAGCCGAAGCGAACTTTCGGTGAGCCGAAGTGAGAGAGGGACCTCATGCTTGACGCAGGGCAGGCCAAATTGATTGCTTTCGTGGAGTTGTGCAACGGACTGCTAACCTCTAGCAGAGTGTTGCACTAATGCAGGGTGAGTTTGATTTAGAACAGGGGTTTAGGAGTATGTGATGCAATAACTCTAAGGTTTTCAACTTCACTATATCAGGGAATGAACCGGGTTGTTTCCATACATAGAAGGACCCTAATATGCTAAGGTCCTAAACATGAGATATTATTATGGGCCCATGCCTGTCGCTTGAGTCCTATCTATGGGCCCTTAGTCATATAGGTTTGTAGATGTCTATAGGGTGTGTTGTAGGTACAAAGGGACAGTAGGATATTTCCAACCTTTGAAATATTGCCCAAAAAAAGGACACATAATTCTTGAAAATTCCCAGATTGGTAGTTGTTCAGGCCTCCTGCTGATAATGAATCCCTGCACAACCCCTAATAATGCCCTCTCTCCCCCCCATATGGTAGCTTTCAAAAGTTGTGCAAATATTTAAGCCCTACTCCCCAAAACCCTACACTGCGAGATCTAAGCAGCCTGCATAAACTGAATTCGGATTCCACTGCAGCGCTATCGGGAAACAGCATCCTGTGAATACCTTGGATAGTTTTCCATCCAAAGCCTCTAAATCGGAGATTTTCACCCTGAACCCCTTTAGCGGCCTGAGGGATAGATAGGGCTTATAATTCAATTAACGGGAGTATGGGTGTGCCTGTCAGGCATTCTGTAGGGGTTTAGATTTTAGAGGGTTTGGGCCTCAGCGTAGTTTTTGAGTTTTCAATACCTTTACGCTCCGGCTAAAGCCGCCAGATGTCTTCTCAGAGCCATAGGGACTGCGGTGGACACAAGATATCCTCCATGACCCTACGTACCCTATACATTGGGAAATAAAGTATACGAAGGTCAGGCAGATGCAGTATCAACCGTATGCAGAGCCTTCAGCGCGACACCTCAAATCGCAGGTCTTGGGCGATTGCGACTCGACCAGCGATGCTCTCGCAGAGTGGATCCGCAGGCAATGTCTGAACCGAAGACTTGGCTTTAGGATTTGGGGTACCCTAAATCTTTGGGTGCCGTAATATAATTCAGAACCAAAATTTGCCCACATTTCTTCACTCTAGCCCATTTAGGGGTAATGACTTATGTGAAGATAGAATACGGAGGTTCTCAAAAAGGGCCCCAGAGACCTCACAAATGTGTTTGGATGGTTAGGGGGACTATGGGGCTCTAGCAGACATTGAGTTTGTGACATCCGTATGGCAGTTTGGGCCTGAGCGGGTTTGGGTTGGATTTACAGGGATGATGTGGGAAGCCTAGAGCCCTAAACCACCTGAGGTCTTGGTAAGGGTCTTCCCCCATCCCTCCTGTGCGTGGATGCGAATAGACGAAGTCTGTATGGCAGTTGCAACATTACTTGAGGTATGGAGCTGACCCGGTACAATACGAAGTAGTCACGACAAGAGAAATGGGCTCCAGTGGGGCATTCCAGATGCAAGCGCTTCATGCGAAATTGGAGACATTCAATCGCAAACTCACCACGATCACGCACGAAGATCATGCTCCAAACTGCTGTATGCCGTAACTGCTGGCATTGTAAGATTCTGTAAGCGCGGTGTGACAAAGTCAGATGCAAAACGTGATGACAGTAATCAGGATGGCGCCTCACCGGCAACAATCCCTTTGGCTCTATTGCAGCTACTTACAAGGGGTTTAGGGTTTAGGGTTAGTAGAGAATAAGGCAATGTATAGTATTATAGGGGTTCTACAGGGAACAGTGCGAGAGAAAAAAGGAAACCTCGGAAGCAATTTGGGGGCTATATGAGCCATAGTCTAAACTCCAGGTATCCTCCTTAATAACCCTTATAGTAGTCCCCTATATAGTCCCTATATAGTCCCCTTTAAGGAGTTTAGACTATAGCTCATATCGAGGTAACATACTATACATAGCAAAAAGATTCGCATAGATAACTCGAGGAGGTATCGAGTTTAGGCGGAGGAGGTTTCGGATCGATCTTACCGTACTTCTCCTTACCAGAATGCATTTGGGTTGGTGTCGGTCTTGCAGAGTCTTGAAGCCCTATGCCTCAAGACAATGATAAGCGTTTCCCTTGAGCTGTATATTGGCATATCGAATTGGGCATGCGGTCTTCATGTGGTTTTGTTGAGGACTAAAGTGCAGAATTTGGGTGAGGTAAGTTGGTCAGATGCCAGGTACATCTTCGGCGCGGCTTCAGGCATGGACGGGAAGAAGGTCTAGGGCAATGGATTCACCTAGATGCTGTACATGTAGTTCCTATACCCTAGAAACCTTACTAAGGACCTCTACAGCCCCCCCTCAGTTGCCATGTCACCCTAAACCCTGAACCGATTCTGAAGGCTACGGGTCGATTGAAATCAGTTCAGATGAAGTAGGGATTTTTAATCGGACATTACCTCGCCTCAGAATAATGTATCAATGCCAGAAATGGAGAAGAGGGTTTAGGGGCTTAGGCTCTACGATTGTGGGGTTTAGGGATTGAGGGTTTTGAGGTTTAGGGGTTTTGGGTTTAGGGGTTTCAAGTTTACAGAGTTTGGGGTTTAGGGTGTAGGGTTGGGTGGTTGGGTTTTAGGGTTTAGGGTGTAGAGCTTGGGGTTGGGTTTACGGTTTAAGGTTCAGGGTTAAGGTTTTAGGATTTAGAGCAACAGGGGGCAGGTCAATGAACCCTTGCCTTGAGACCTTCCGACATCCTCACAGACCTAGATTTCGATTTGTGGGTTCACCTGGACTTCAAGAGTAGCCAAAACAATGGCCCAAGACCAACACATGTATCGACCCAGGCTTGTATTCTACAAGCTTTTGGGAGTCAGGTAGGGTTTGGTTTGTTCTTTGGTTTAGGATTTGTGTAGGTCACCTGCCACCTATCCGTATATACCTCTTGATAAGGACCACCAAATCTCTACATAATGTAGAGGCCCAAGCAAGTGCCAATATTGTTGTGCTGTACATGTGGTCCCACGGGTACGCCTTATGTTGAGAAACCCGCTTGTCAGTGTTAAGATTGTGGGAGGTATGGATGGCAGTGTCGCTTCAGGACGAAGGGGTCAAAGCCCAGAGTGGTTTTATCTGAATTTGTTAATGTAGACCTCTGACTAATAGATCCGCTCAGTTTATAGGGGTTATCATCAGGATCCTCAGCCTCATATTAAAGCCTCCAAATGGAGGAGGTTCCTTAATCGCAGGTCTACATTTTAAGTTCTCGGATGCGTTTCGCTGACCCCCCAAGTTTTCATTGTTTCGAGTATAGAACCTAGCCATTTGTGTCTCATACCTCTACAGACCTGAAGCCACCTTCGCCCTGCATCTAAAACCGGTTTGGCCGTATGCCACCCCGTGCCCTAAACCCTTGAAACCCTAAACCCCAAGCTCTACTCCGAAATCCTATCTCTTTTTCGATGCCACGCCCCAAAGGCCTGGACTACTCTCTTGGGGAGGGGGACTGGTGGGACCCGGCAGACACTGCACAGGCAGGACTTTGAAAGCCATGGCTTGGGATTTTACTTCAGGTTTAGGGTTTGGGCTTTTGGCCCAGGTATAACTAGATCGGGGACTTCTGGCGCTTGCAATAGGGTTCTGGGTTCAGGCTTACTTGGGTTGTGAGTGGTAGGGTAGAAATTCAGGTCTGATGTGGCTTATTCCAAACAAATCCATCTCAAACCCTGGATCCTGAAGCCACAATGCTCTAGGATCCCTCCGCATGTTGGATGCACGAATAACATGGCCACTGTCCTTTTTGCTTTTAGGAGGGAACGTGCTGTAGCAGGTTGCAAACAATTTGAAATGGATGCCAAGAGGATCCCTGTAAAATCCCTACAATGGACCCCCCTCAATCTCCTTGTAATCCAGATGTTGCATCTACATACGTACATTCCTTGATGTCCCTCTGGGTTCCCTATGTTGCGGAACTCCCAAATGGTTGCATAAATTGTTTGGGGACCCCAAACCCTAAACTTGTTCGGGGCGTTTATGAGGCGAGTTTCACTTTGTATTCTGGCTTTTAGCGGACAGGTAGCCAGCTTGCACACTCGGGTTTAGTTTTTGGGGTTATGTTGTACCTTTAGTCCCAGCAAGAGCAAAGGCCTAAAAGGGAGCTGAGTGTCCTGACCTTGAGAATGAAGGTTGCATTCAAAGTTTCTGGCTTGGATGGCAAATAAACCTTAAACCTTTCATCCTAAACCCTAAATCCTAAACCCTAAATCCTAAACCCTAGATCCTAAATTGTAAATCCTAAACCTTAAATCCTAAACCCTAAATCCTAAACCTTACACCCTAACCCTAAATCCCAGGCCAGCAAACTTAGGGGATCCCTTTTGAGATTGGGGTTTAGGGCTTCATGGTGCGCAAGTCGGGGTTGCAGCTTGGTATAAAGGCCCACAGTGTCCCGTGATTCGGCTGAACATCGGAGTCAATAACCGCAATAGTCTGAAGTGCCATTCTATTTTGGGCTTCGAGTTTTGGACGATTGTCTTGGCACCGCACACATCTTCTGCAAATCCTAAGTCCTGACTGTAAAGGTCTCCGCGGGCCTACCTTCACAGTCCAGCTGGTTTTCCAACGTATACCATGCATCACATGAGGACTTTAGCAAACCCAATCCCTGTAACGAAGACCCGAGGACATCATACGATAGTCATATAGGGTCCTAACATCGGGGGTAGGGGTTACAAAAATCTCCTTTCTACATCAAAGGGAAGGGTTCAGAAGCCCCAAGCAAATAGCCCAAAGTAGGTAATAGCAATGGACTGGAGGCCCTAAACCCCAAACCAATAGATTTTCTTCATAGACTTATATGCCCAGGGTAAGAACGCTTCATAGGACGAATCCGTCGCAAGCCTGATCGATGCTTTGCGGTCGCTTGCGCCCGGGAGCCAAGGAAAATTGGGTGTTTTCATTCGGTTAGGGTTCGGGGCTCATAGGGCTAGGGGTGTAGGATTTAGGGTTTAGGGCATAGGGTGTAGGGTTCTTAGGGTAGGATTGCAGCTTTTCGGGTTGGGAAATATAGAAAGATGCGACTGAGAACACGGCCTTAATGTTTCTGTGTCGTGTAGTAGGATCTGTGCCGGTAATATATCTGAGTTACCGCAATAAGGGTCTCCATAATGTTACCCCAAAGACATTGTTCTTCTGAGGACCGCCCAGCAAGGGACCCTTACTGATTGGAACGGTCCGTTGTGATATGAGATACTGACTAAATTTAGGTTGGGGGGGACCTATAGGGGACTAAATAGGGTTTTGGGGGGGACCTATTAAGGGATATACTGCAAATTTAGTCCTGGGCTCATATAGGTACCTGGCTGCCGCTAGAAGCCGGCAAGTTCTAACGACCTCACCCCACCTTCATTTCAGGTTCTGAAATCCCCAACTGAACCCTAAAATCCTAAACCCTAAACCCTAAACCCTGCATCCTAAATCCTAAATCCTAGGCCCTGCATCCTAGACCCTAAACCCTAAACCCGTATCCTAAACCCTAAATCCTGTATCCTAAACCCTAAACCCTGTATCCTGAACCCTAAGCCCTCTATATCCTAAACCCTAAGCCCTGTATCCTAAACCCTAAATCCTAAGCCCAAAGGCCACTCCGAAAAGCTGATTTGCTCGTCTGCGCCCATCCGACATCACTATGTCCGCAGCCTGGTGTACAGTGATTTAGGGTTTAGGATTAAGGGGTTTAGGGTTCAGGGTTCAGGCTTTGGGGTTTGGGATTTCGGGTTCAGGGTTGAGGGTTTGGGGTTTCAGCTCGTGAGTTCTTCAGTGCTTGGGGTCTAGAGTGTAAGGTTCAGGGTTGTAGTTGATGATGGTCCAGTGACCACTGGGGGCTTAATTGGATTAACAGTTGGGTAAGGATTATAAGTTAGAAGTATTGGTGACTCTTCATGCTTCTGGCCGCGCAGTCCATAAACCTTGAGTTCAGGGTTCAGGTTTGAGGATTCAGGGCTTAGGGTTGAGGACTTAGGGTTTGTGCGGTTCAGGGTTCTAGGTTTAGGGGGAAGGGCTCACTGGCTTGCGTTTGTTGTCGTGATTTACCTCCTGACCTCGATATGGAGAGAACTTGAGATTTTAGTTTTGGGTTGAGGGTTGTTATACCTGAACTTCAAGAGTAGCGAAAATGATTGCCCAATTCAATAGGCCCAAAAGGTTGTCTTGTTCTACACATACCCGGGCTTGGGGTAGGATGTAGGATCCTTTGGGTAGAAATTGTGGGTGCCAGTGTTCTTATTGTATCCTTGGGCGTTCCCTTTAGTGTCTGCACGGCGCAGTTGGAGAAATCACAGCCACAAGCGAATACAGGATGACGAGAAACACTGCTTAAAATGTAGGTAGGGCAAAACCTTGCACTATAGGTAATATCTGAAAGTACATATCCTATACGTGCAATGTACAGATAGCACTCGTGTTTCGGAATATGCCTTTCAAACTCTAGACCTCCACAATCTGCATTTCCATTTGATTTTCCATGTTCTAGTCCATGAGATTATCCGGTATTGGGGTAAATTCCACGAGCGTCGGACGCCTACGTGCTTGGGTCTAAGAAGCTTACTGATGGGTTCCCTACTACCCCTCCGCTACCTTTCCCAACGTTCCAATTTAGATAAATGGTGTTTGGCAATTTAGGAATAGGTAGGCCAATTAAGCAGCAAGGACCCCGTCCATGCATCATAATTCCTGTATACCCTATTGCCAGCCATGACGTTCACCCCTAAACTCTAGACCCCCTGAACCCTAAAGTTAGCCTGAACCCCGAAACTCAAAACCCTAAACTCTAAACCCCTAAACCCTAAATCCTCTGGGCAACCCCTAGACTGAAAAGCCGAGGCCTGATAGCTTTCTGGGCCATTTGGAGGCACGGACTGTAGGGCTCAGGGGTTTAAGGTGTAGGGTTTGGGCTTTAGGGTTGAGGGCTAAGGCTTCGGGTTCAAGATTCAGGGTCCCTGGGCTCCCCCAAACTAACACAGAAACCCAAGTAGGTGCTGTCCTTGGAAGTTTTGACCACGTCGGCTGACATAGTGCTGACATGTTTGCTTGGGGGATGGGTAAACCATAAGCCCTGAATCCTGAACACTAAACGGCTTAAACCCTAAACCCCTCTTTTTTTAAAAAATCCGAAGCCTCAACAGCTCAAGCATTTGTAGAGCAAGGAGCGCCTCTGGTCCCTGTACTGCGGCGTGCTTTGGGAACCGCCCTTATGTAGAAGCCCAGATGGATAGGTCCCAAAGTTAGGGTCCCATTTTGGTACCCCTGAACTAAACATTAGGTGCTGTAATTCAATCCATAACCAAAAGGGCCCATAGTTTTGAGAATAATCCAGATTAGGGTATGTGGTTTAGCGGCGTTCTCCCCTAGAGACACTAAACGCGACAAAAACAACTAAATGGATAATCAACTGGAAAATAAAATGGACACTGGAATTGTACAGAGATCCTTTTTGGCATAGTGTTGTCCCCAGGTGCCTTGATCCTTGTATAGACTGTTGGGTTTAGGAATAGGGCTTAGGGTTTAAGGTTCAGGGTACCTCAGACGAATAGAACTCTAAAGGATCTTGGTCATCCTTTTGGCCCGTGCATCATAAACCTCAAGATCCAAAGTCATTGGTGCTTCCGGGGAAGTGGGGGGGGGGGGAAAGACACCGAAAGCTACGCCGATTAATAGTATTCCGGGCTTATGGTTTGCAGTCTAGGTCCTAGGTCTTAGCGTCGGGAATGATGGAGTGGGTTGCTATGATACTGAATGTAAAATTCCAAGAAACACGTTAGTAAGGTTTCAGGGTCAGGGGTGTATTTTTTGTCACCGTATTCACCCTCCCCATTCTCCACTAACCTAAGCACCAGCATGCAAAATGTGTGGTTGAGGGCTTCGGGCTAAGGCTTTCAGTCAAGGCCTTCTAGTACATGGTAGAGGTTTGCAGAGCTCGAACATCCAAGGTAGTCACAGAACTGCCGGTAACACGTACTGCCTGCTGGAAATTGATGAGGTTGTCCTACAGTTGTCATTATCATAAGGCCGTCCACGGAGGTGATGACATTGTGGATGACCATGGTCATGACGGTGCGTATACGGCTGTTGATCGTGCTGATGACGATAGTGGTGGTGGCGATGGTGGCGGCATCATAACCAGGTGCTTGCTACGGGTAATGCACACCCAGTTTGGATTTTCCTTGTACGCCCTTCAGAAACCTACTAGGAAACCTAAGGGGCTTACGTAAAGTAGGTTACAAGTACCGGGTAACCTTCTTGGGGGACTTGAGGCTTGCTGAAAATGCAGTGGAAGTGCTCATGTACCTTCAAGTAGAAGTTGTGGTAGTCACCCTAATGTCTGGTTTGATAGGGTTTAGGGTTTACGTTGAGTACTGCCCCCACCCAGTAACAGTCTGTATTAGGGTTCCTATTCAGGGCTATATATAACCCTATTATAATTATCATCCAACTGTTACTGAGGGGGGCAGTACCCAAGGTTTAGGGTTTAGGGTTTTCCGATGAAGTTCCAACATTACAGTCCTAGATTCCTGGTATAACTATTATGGTATAGCGTACTTCAAATACACCTCAAGATGATGCCGCTAGTTTTTCAGGACCCTATAGTTTATTGCTGCTACGAGGTCTGTTTGATGCCGATAAGGCAACAACCAATCCTGTTTCAGCATATTCGCTCTATCCTGAAGCCACATTAGGCCCCCCAAGGTTTGCTGATGGAACCGCGATCCGTGTTGCTGGCGAGTTTGTGCAGGTCAGACTTAAGATTCACCGGGCTCACAGGGCTCAACGGTGGAGTTAGGTGGGGCCCCAAAAGAGGAAGACACCCAATTTCTCAGACATACCACTCTGGACGGAAACAAGAGCACTTGCTGAAGAAATGTTGTACTCGGTCTATTTTGAGCCAAAGCAAGACTGCAGGGTAATCTGGTTGACTGTCAAGTGCAGCCGCAAGAGTAAGAGTACACCGCAGGTTCCGAAATAATCCAATGCAGGTCATCTTCACAGAGCTGAGGGAACTTCTAGTCAGGGTTGTATAGGGTTGTACAGGGTGCAGGGTTTAGAGTGTAGACTTGAGGACCCAGTGTTGCAAATACACAAGGAAAGAGCAAGCACTGGGAGCAGGGATGGGTTTTGCGACCCTTTAGCAAGCATCTGAGATTCGCAGGTGGGTGCTTCAAGATCTGGTGCTCTTTGGGGAAGTCCCCTTTCCAAAACGCTACAGTACAGTGAAATTTTATATTGGGACCCCTTCTTTGTGGCAAACCCTCCAAAATGACCGGATATCACGACAAGGCGACCTAAGGACATCTGGACCTCCAGTGGCACTGTTTGAATGTGGCCGATTCACTGAGCCCCGAGTGCAGCGAGGAAGTGCAGGGCCTCGAGCTTATTTATGAGGTAGTTTCCCAAGATAAGGGACCCCAATGTCGATCCAAAACTGATTACTTAATCCTGTTTTTTATAGAGACCTCCCAGAAAATGTTCTGATTCTTGGAAAACCCTACGATGTGACGGGAAGAGCTGGCCATGACAGGAAATGTAGGCTGGCCTTTTGATGGAGAGGCAGCAATAGAGACTCATCCGTAGTCTCCCTAGGACTTGTTTATTTGTTCAGGGTTTAGGGTTATCTTAGTCATAAACGAAAGGAAATTATGTCCGTAGTATGCGTCTGGGGGATTACAGTGTTCTCGTCAGTCAGATAGATGTCCTAGGACGGAACGCCGCGCGTAGACATCTCGCACAAGGAAGCTGTCAGAGGTGTCTTATCTGTTAGCAGTCCATAGGGTTGACAGTGTAGGGTTTAGGGTTCCAGTGTCTAGGGTTCAGGTTTTAGGGTTTAGGGTTTTATGGCTCAGGGTTTGGGTTTTAGGGTTTAGGGTTGATGGTTTTAGAGTTTATGGTTCAGGGTAACTTGCGCACAACTCCCAGAATCAGCATGACTAATTACCGACAATGGAGACCTAGATTGCAAGTAGCATAGAAACTGAGAAATGGAAGCTGGTTTTCTATAGGGGGTTCAGAGGGATTATTACGAATGCTATTACCGTTCAATGCCTCAGCAGAAGCGTATTGCGACCCGACCTGACTCCCAGCTGTGAGAATCGAGTGAAATCTTTGCTGCCTCGGTGCACGGTTGAAGGTCCAGTTTCCCATGTGTTGGCACCACTCACCCGAGACACGGTCAAGTTCAGACGTGCTGCCAAAACTTGATCCTTGGCATCAAAGATTCATCAGGGGTAGGGAGGAGAGGGAGTAACGCCCGTGTAGCACGCAAACATGTCCAAGTGGGTCGAGCTTGCAGCACATTCTTGCTTTGCCCGCCGATCTTGAGATTTGGACTGCCAGTAAGTGTGCTTATAACTCATAACCCTCAGAAGCCATGCAGTAAGCCAAACTATCAATATTCTTCCTATTATTCATCTTGGTGGTTGGGGAAATGTTGTAAGAGGTTGTTGTTGCAGACGAAGGAGCCGCAGTGGAGAAGCAGCAGCACAGGAAGATGAGTACACTTAGCAGAAATCGTGCAAATATCATCCTGCTCAAGGTGTATTCCTGGGACTTCAGGTAGGAAAGACCGCATAGAGAACTTTGGGCGTGTCCCTCTTTCGTGGAAGCACAAGAGGACCTGAACCCCTAAACCCTAAACCCAAATTGTTACAAAGAGTGCCGACTCTCAGACCAAGCTCTCAGACCTAAACCCTAAACTTTAGACCCAAACCCTTCAACCCTTAACCCTAAATCCTACAGGGTTCAGGGTTTAGGGACTCAAGACCTTAAACCCTGCACCTAAACCCTAAGCCCTAAAGCCCAGATCTGATGACAGGGCAGCTCCCCATGCTACTGCACATTTCATCCACGCGTCTCGCCTAAAGTTTGGGATTCACGTAGGGTTTAGGGTTTAAAGTTTGCAGTTTAGGGATGGGAGTCTTCCTGGGCCCTGGAAGCAGCCACATCAAATGCCCCAAAAGAGCCGAACAGGCTTTTATTCTGCAAGCTTTTGATGTCTAGGTAGTCCTCGTCCAATCATTGTGCAGCAAGGACCATCCTTCAGTTCGGTCCAGTGGGTTTGATACGGATAGTTTAGAAGTCTAAATAACTGCTAATCTTCTATATAGTCTTCAATTCCTTGCCTAATTATGGTATAAGATACTTCAAATGGACCTTAGAAGGAGTTTGGTGATTATGCAGATGCCTACATTAAAATCAGCTTTCAAAAATCTTAGCGGCGCCCCTCATGCACCCCAGTATTGCAGGACACCCAAGCAGGCACCCGAACCGACGGATGAAATAAATGCCCCTCAAAACGAACTCCTGCCACTCCTACTAATGATACTACTCCTAATTTACATAAGTACCATTCTCTCATTGGGGAATAATCGTGGGTTACGCCCCTACCCAACAGTACCGGTATTGTCAACACTATTAATCGTAGCCGGTGGGGCCCCACCCAAAACCATTCAAGGCCATTATCAAAGCGGATTATTCATGATTATTCACTTGGTGCTCTAATGATTTGTCACTTGGTGCTCTGAGACGTCGGCAGAGGTAGATAGAATTAACTCAGCTGTGGACCCC
>CAJNIZ010043219.1:0-49908 GCA_905231905.1 Symbiodinium pilosum
TTAGGGTTGAGGGCTTAGGGGGGTTTAGGGTTGGGGCACGCTTTTGTAGGGTTTAGGGTCCAGGGTTCAGGGTTGAGGGCTAGGGTTTGCCAGCATGCCAGCCTGTGTGGCCCCCCTGCTTCCTTACGGTTTACCTGTAACCCATGGGCCTTTAAAAAGGGAGCATATAGGGGATAAAGTATATACGTGTACGTAGGATACATATACATATTGGAAAAGAACATGGAAACTACTAGGGAATTTGGGGTTTCGGGTCAGGTTTGAGGTTTACCTGTAACCCCGGATTCTCCTACAGCTTTATGGGTTCTACCCACTAAGCTGTAAGTGAGCTTCAGGGTCAGGGTTTACGGTGACACGGCCGAAGCGGCTCTTGACGGATAGGCGATGTACAGTGGAGCAGTGTTAGTGTTCCGTTCAGTACTGTCATAGCAGAGACATCCAGGCGGAGGGAGAAAGCGACACGGAGACAGAGAGAGAGAAGGAGACACGGAGACAGAGAGAGAGAAGGAGAGAGAGAGAGAGAGAGAGAGAGAGGAGTACAGCGCTAGTCCCCCTTGAGTAGATCGACCATGGAGTGTCTGGGGATCTTATTATGATATTGGGAATTCATATTCCATCTACTTAATGGGACTATACACCTGTTCTATAGCGCAAGCTTCAGTCTATGACAGTGCTTCCATGCCCGGGTCCCACACCTCGAGCCCAAAATTGCACATTGCTACGATATTTTCCAGGTTGCGCATCAGCACTGCAGCCAAGAGGCCCTTGTGGAAGTTGGCCCCTAGGATGCACACCTTGGGTGAAAGAGCTTCAGACGTAGGCATGGAATAGCTGCGCTTCAGCTTGATCAAGAGTCTTTCCTGCCTCTTCGGGGTGCTGCGCGTGCACAATTTGCAACGTGGCTGTTGCATGCTGTGTTTGACACTTCGGGGCTCTCTCAAACCCGTTGCTCTCCTTTGTTGCCCGGAAGCTGAAGATGCTTCTCAACTAGAATCCTCCTAAAGGCCGTTCCGCAGCTTGTTGCGGTTATCACAGTCTAAACTTCTGGGCAACCCCCGAAGGCCTAAAACTCCAGCCACAACCAAAAACATCAAGTGAAGGCAGCTCGTGAATTGCACGAAGGGCTTGGACGGGGCGTTCTGTTTGTAGAGTCCATGCAGGGCCGAGGGCTTAGAGCGAAAGATGTTTCTCGCGGTTTAGATTTCGTCCAGGGTGCGCTGCGCACCTGTGGAACATGGCACCCCTGCCCTACTTACAATGTGCACAACGTTCTTATAGGGTCCTTATTACTGGGGGTGGAGGAAAATCATCCTCTTGTTATAAAAGCCCCTCACTCACGAAGATCACATCTCACATGGGCCACCATCTCTGCAAAAGGGACATCCGCATGAAGCCTCCAACTCACTCGTCTCTAAAAATCCGTGACACTTCCTGACACCCAAAGCCTCAAACCCCTACACCTCCCACACCACAGAGATTTCAATCTCAACATTCCCCACACCCTGTCCCCTAAACCCTACCCCTAAGGCTCTTGGACCCTCTCAATGGGATCCTAAACCTTAGTTCCCAAAGCCCAAACCTTCCTCCAGAAAGCCAGAAAGCCCTCCCAGGAGCCTCAGGGTAGACTCTAAACCCTACGTAGACCCTAATCCCTAATGCCTAAACCCTAACACCTAATCTCTAAACCCTAAACCCTAAAGGACCCTAAACCCTAGACCCTATAGTCCCCCTTAAGTAGATAGAATGTGGGGTATATGGGAATCTTATTGTAATATACCAAAGCCATATTCCATCTACTTAAGGGGGACCCTAAGCCCCAATCCCTACGCAAAGCCTGTCCTACAACCTGCCTTGTCCTGCAGCATCTTCGGCAACAGGGACCTCACTAGCCCGTAGAGCTTGGCTATGAAGATCGGAGCGCGAACCACCTGAAGAGCTTGAGGGAATGTAAAACATAGTAGTTTCCCAAAATAAGGGAACCCAAGGCAGTTGGTAAAATGGTAGTTTCCCTAAATAATTGTACCCCAATATAGATACCAAAACGCTATAATCCTTATTATAAGGACCCACCCCCCAAAAAAAACACTAATTTTGGGAAGCCACCAAATATCCTTTCTGAGGCTGTAATTTGAGAAAACTCAATCAACAACCTGCTACGACCTGGCCTTCTTGCTAGATAATGAAAGGGTAAAGCAAGTTTACATAGGAATGTGTAGGGGTTGTATACGGGGATATAGACGTACCTGGATGTTGCATGAGGTTAAAATGGGCTTGTAGTGCAGAATCAAATGCAAAACAACATGGAACATGAAGTGGAAACTGGGCCCATTGTATAGAATTCGAGTACAGTATAACATCCCAAGTCTTGCTTCGAATTACTTAGGCCCCTACATCACAGTGCCAATGAATACCTGCATAATCTCAACTGCCATGTTATCTTACACTTGCTTCCCCCGTATTCAAACCACCTAAATCCCAAACCATATAGTCCCCCTTAAGTAGATAGAATATGGCTTTGGGTATATTATAATAAGATCCCCATATTCCCCATATTCTATCTACTTAAGGGGGACTATAAGAGCAGGGCATGGCCGGCTCATGCTCCCAGAAGCAGGACAATGAACCCAAGAAGTGCCCTTTTTGAGTGGGCCAAGCCAGTCTGTCCGCATTGCAATGCACGAACGAGCCAATTCGCTGCTACATTAAGAATAGGAATAGGCGTAATGGTAAAAACATAGTAGTAGCAATAGTAATAGTAAGAATAATAAGAACTACATTTGTTGTGTTGGGGATTTGCCGTCTGGGGCTTTTATTCTTCAATGGCAAAGATGTTCGGCCTTCGGGTTTGAGGCTTGAGTATGAGTTCAAGGGTTGGGGTGTGCGATGGCTTCTTTCTCCATGGATTGAAGCTTCATGGGTTCTAAGGGTTAGGGAGTCTGAGGCAAATAAGCTATACTCATTTAGGTGTACAGTAGACACACACATGTACATATAATATGTATATATATATATATATTTATAGGTACGTACATATACAACTTTTTGAGTATGTACCACGCCTGCATGACATAACATAACATGGCATGGCATAACATAACATAACATAACATCGACAATAACATGTTCATCGTGGGGAGAGCGGGACCATGCCTCTGCGGATTATTGGGGTGACTTTGCACGGACCACGGGATCCCTTCCCCCCCCACCACCCCTTGTGTACTGTATAGTCTGTGGCTCAGTGTCGTGCACGGATGCATATTTTCCTAGACCCCCCTCCTACCCTCTATTAGGGCCACCATATATCCCCAATTAAGGGTACAAGGAGGGTCCTGGTTCTGACTAGCATGTCATGCCAGGTTTCCACTACGACGGAGGGCTCAGGATACATTTGGTAGTTTCCCAAAATAGGGGCATCCCTATATAGACCTCCCAATACTAGAATCCTTATTGTAGGAACCCCGAGAAAGGTACCCCTATTTCTTGGAAACCCTAGACCCCAATCCCTATAAATCTCTGTATATATCCCCGATCAATCTCCTTAAAGGTACCCGCCTCCAAACCCTGAACCCCGAAGCTCATAACCCCTAGGCCCTACCCACCAAAGCTCAAAATCCTGAGCCTTAGACCTTCAAAAAGCCCTTGGACCCTACACTCCCAAAACTCCTACCCTAAACCCTAAGACCCCAAAAGCCACAACGTCTCTTGGTAGGTGAGGCGCAGTGACTGAAGTAGAGATCTCCGGGTAGTACGAGGTTGCCATAATTATGATCCTGAGGGTTTTGGTTTAGGGTTTAGGGCTTTAAGTCTATGAAGGAGTAGGTGGGTTTTCAGCAGCTGGGTGCTCTTAAAAGAGTCTCGTGTAGACCAGCCCCGTTGCTTTTGTACGAACTTCTTTGAGCCTTATATGGAGGTACCTATCGGTTAACTACATGTAACTACCCGCGTGGGGGTGTCCTTGCTTTTACTTGGTTTAGAGGGTCGAGCCTGTGTTGGGGTTTTAGTTTGTGGGGGGCATGCAATGGAACTTTGGACGTTTCCAGTCTCAGGGGGTCCAGGCCTTAGGTTCTAGGATAGGTTCTGAAAATAACAGGACCCAGGGCAAGTAAGAGACCTGGCCACTCATCTGCAGCAATGTTGAAGAGTCTTCGTGGAACAACTGAATTTGCACACAGGCGCCAGCCGCCAACCCCCCTTCCTGTTCTGTGCAGGGCACGGCGTCTTCATGCTTTCTGATTTTTCTATAGTTCACTGCCTTTGCATGACTTTTGCTAAGAAAGATTCCGGAGTACTCGAAGGTGCTTGTCGAAGCCTCATGAATGGTAGAAGCCCCATGAAGTCTGTATTATTCTGACCTTATCCGCTTCTCAATGGAGGTTTCCAGCAAACACGGATCCTTTGTTTGCAGGTTTGCTCTCTTGGCGTTTTTTCCGCGGGGGACCCCTATTCTTTTTCGGAGCTCTCCCTTGCAGATGCACCTTTGAGATTGGAGGCACTGGTGCCAGAGACACCTTTGCTGTAAGAGCACTTTGCTGCTCTGTGGCAAGCTTCTACACAAACTGGGACAAGGGTTGGCAGGGGACTTGATGTCCGTGGCGGGCCGCGCTGATCCACTTGCGGTAGGCTAACATGTCAATAGCAGGCTTTGTACCAGTTTCTCAAGAACCCAATAGAATCCCAAGATGTTAGGGGTGATTCGTTCCCATTAAAGCCTGGCATCGTGGGCAAAGCCTGGAGGGACAGTCCCCTGAATTCGGAGCCTGAATTATGGAGATTTTCATACCTTGAAGCATGGGATGACGGCACATTCGGGAAATCAATTCGGGAAATAGCTGCCAACATTGCAATTTGGGCGAGGCTCATATTCGAGAAGCGAATTTGGGCATCAGGTGCGGTCATTTGAAAGCCTAAGCATAAGCCTAGGAAACAGACGGGGCGGTTCGGGAAAGCTACAATTCCAACGATGCCCCGTCCGCCCCGGCCCCCAGGGGCTCAGCCCCACACCCTAAGTCTGAAGCCCACAAAAAGAACCCTTAACCCCAATCCCCCTCAATGCTACAGCCAAAAAACCGACAATTGCAACCCTGAGCCTTGTCCTTGATCACCAACCCTCCGATCCTCCCCCACTCACACAAAAAAAACCGTAATGGGAGTGGGAGTTATTAGGGAAGAAGGGAATATGTTATATAGGGATTCTATCCCAGAATCATCAGCTCTCCGTGATGAAAAAAGTGCCACTTAGCCAGGTTTTGTAAATATACGAGTAACCACTAAACTGTCGCTTACCAAGTCTTAGGACACATACTTGCAAGTCCTACAGGCACTAGGACAACCCCGTCCCCCCAGTACAACCACCACTGCTTCTCATTATAAGGGTACGAATAAAATCTATTTACCAGGTTTGTCACTGTATCGTGGTCTGAAATAAATGAACCCAGGAAAAAAACAGAGAGTCAACAATGATAAGCTCCCCAAAGCCCTAATCCCCAACCCTTAAACCCTTAAACCCTAGCCCCTTGACCTCAAACCCTTGAACCCTAAACTCCTAAAACCCTAGCCCCTTAACTGAACCCTGAACCCCTAAAACCCTAACCCCTTACACTCAAACCCTTGAACCCTAAACCCCAAGCCCTGAAGCTCTGAAGCGAAGACTCTTCCGGAGGATGGGGACATAGCGCAAATTCTCAAAGCTGAAGCCTTTACCTGAGTTCTTGAAAAATGTGTTTAGGGTTTAGGGGGTTTGGGGTTGCTGTTAAGGAACTCCATACAGGTTACTATATTCGGGAAGGCCTATTATTTACTATATACCCACAGATATGAGGTAACTTAGCTTAAGTTCCTTTACTGCAACCCGGTCAAGGGCCGAGGGTTGCTATGGTACTGTTTAAAAGGACTGTTTCCAGGTCAAATTCCATGTACCCAAATGATAGGGCTTTAGGTATCGGAAGCCCTTCAGATTGTAGTATTTGGGCCTGGGTACTTAGATTTTCTAGGATGAGTATACCCTAAACCCTAAACCCTAAACCATATCTGCATGGGTCTTGTTGCGAACAATGTACAGCCGAAGGCTTCAGGCATGGTTTGTAGCTCTCCATAGAGGAACCAATGTGTGGGTTTCCCCAAAATACCCCAGGATCCCCATACTAAGGATTGTAGAATCTTGGGGTCTACATTGGGGTCCCACTATTTTCGGAAACTACCAGGTGCCTGTACAAATCTGCCTGACATTTCGGTGCCTCTAAAGGAAACCGCATTTCATTCTGCAAAACGTCAACCTCAAATGAATGGCATTAGAGGTTGGGGGCTTGAGAGTTTGGGGCTGTTGCAATTGAGGGATGGGGCGGGGGTTTCGGCACACTGTTGGAGGCATGGTGATGAACAAGTGAAGAAGCAACAAAACACCAGTTCCCCAAGCATAAACCCCGTGTTTTCAGACAACACCCCCCCCCATAATAGAAGCCTCCCACCGGCCCTAATTATGAATATTCACCCCGTTGTATAACGGTACTATGTAGGAAACAGTTTTGAAATGGCGGAGGGGCTTAAAGATCTTACTTTATTGTGAGCACTTGACAACTCCCCGTGCGGGTGTGAGGCCAGGGTTTACGGTAAGGGTTGCAACTTCCCTACAAATCCCAGACCGGTGTAAACCCGGGACTTACATAATCATTAATGTTGCCTATGAGGGGCTGGAGGGCTTATCCTTGGGGGCATTCCCGGGCGCTTTATCCGAATGATGCCCTGCCCCACGAACCCACACATCTTCATTTCTAGGCGACTCCAAAAAACATCATAATCCCAAAAAAGAGGACCCGCCAAGACTATTGTCCGTAGACGGGACCAATATGGATTCGAGATTGATCTTTCAAAAGGGTATTAACCCCAACTCACGAAGCCCCAAACTCAAGCCAGTTGCAGTCGATGACAATCCGTGCACGAAGCAGCTTTTTGCCTGTGGCATGCATGGACCATTTGAAAAATTGAGCTCGTGCATGGATTTCACGCAAATACGCAGCTCTTTTCACTTGTTCGAGATAAGAACAGAATCAGAACTAATGTTGTGGTTGCCGTAGATTGGACGCCTGAAATATCGACCTCAATATGCAATATCTTTTGCCCCTCCTTGGCAGGCCTCAGCCCTACAAGACGGGGCTCCATCAGGCAGCTAGCGGAATTAAGATCTCCCCTGGAGGACGGCTTCTTGCACTAGGAGCTTCGTAATTAACGCCAAAATCAGGACCGATGACTATTATATGACCTTTCTGAGGTACTTGTGTGTAGGGGCCAGGGGTACCAATACTCTCTTACTGCCCTGTACCAGGACAGCATAAGGTAGCCCAAAAATCGCCCTGCTAGCTCCAACGCCCTCCTGAGCCAGAGACTCCACCAGCCCTTAACCCTTGGAATCCCGATAAACCCTAGAACTCGGGATCCCAATTTCCTAAACCCTAAAATTTTGGGATCCCCATTCCTCAAACCGTATTGGGATCCCAATCCATCTAAACCCTATGCCCCTAAACTCTGGAATCCCAATCCCTGTCAACCTTGGGATCCCAATGAACCCACCCCTAAGACCTGTAAACTGAAAATGGACCCAGCTGCTCTGCAAAGAGCTGGCACGCACAGCTTGAAATGTGTCCTGCGAGCTGCGACCGAAGTCTGCAAAAAGCTTGCCCTAGAGACCCATGTACACAAATACCACCTACATTAGGCCCAAAAGTCTGTAAATGTTACCTACACTAGGCTATTGGGAACTCGAGGGTTGGGGGTTAGATTAATCTGTAGGGTGGAAGTGTAAGATTTAAGGCCTGAGGGTTCATTAGGGTAGGTTCGGAGTGACCTAAAATGGTGCATTGCACATGGCAGGTCAGGGTGTTCTGTGCGCTCCTCCTGCATGATAAGCTAGTATCTATCTAGGGTACCTAACGGGGACAATCATCGTGAGGCTCCAAACCCTCAACCTTATAAACTCTATACACCCTCTGAGCCCCCCGAAGCCCTCTAAGCCTGAACCCTGAACAGCTAGAGGGCGATTTGCAGGGCATCTGGGCACTTTTTTACCCCATTCTTTCCCGTTTTCTTGAGGGTCCGAAGCACAGATGTTCATTGCATATGCTTTTGGAGCTTTCTCGGAAAGCTCCAACTCTTGGAACTCTTGGTGGTGTTGCAGTGTCCAAGGTCTATGCCAGCAGAACATGAGAACTAAGCAAGGGTTGCAGGAGATAACAGTGCCAATTATTCAGGCTTCTACACTACGCAGCGTGGGTGGTCCATGTGGATCTACGTGTATAGCCTACGTTGGGTCTACAGCCTATGACTAATACCTATTCGCGGCAACTTGGATCCTTACAAATACGATACATGGCTGCAATACGTATAGATATATAATATAGTGGAAGCCTGGATAACTACGAACATTGTGGTCCTCGCTTCACTGTATGACTCTGGTGGGGGGCACCTCAAACAGAACCCTAGATAGACCTAGTTTCGATTTATTGTTCCATCTTATCCGCCATAATCTGGTTCTCTATCATTGGGTCAGTATCCCAGAGCCCTAAACCCTACATGGCCAACTATATTACTATATGACTGCTGCGAACCCTTTGGCAATTGTTCAGGCCCCCGCGTCTTACGTCCTCCAGATGCGCCATGAAGGCCTGAATCATCAGGTCGACGATGCCCTCTCCTTAGCTGGGCATGTGTCAAACGTACGCTTGGAGGTTCACGTTAGTTGTAGCCCAATCAGAACTGGCACTTATAACCAAATTGCAGCAATATCAGGAAACCAAGGGGGCTTATAATTGGGTCACAGACGTACTTGAAACTTATAACTGGGGTATACTTGCCCTCCTCCAAGTGGTCCTTTTTGAAGGGTACCGGGATTTTGCGGCTGAATGATTTGCCCTGAGAGCCCCCAATTTCAGCACTGCATAGGCAGCTTTAGCCAAGAGGGGTTCTCTCACCCAAGGTAGGCATAAGGAAATTTTGGAAATTATAAAGAATAGAATATGAATGAAGACGCCATCTTTTGAAGCAAGTAAAGCAACTTCTAAACAATCAGATCCGTCAAAGTTTCAAGGCTTTGGAATGCAGATGTTGAATTTTGAGACATCGACACGGGTAAGGTAGACCATATTTGGTGCTGTCAGGGACAAGGTTGTCCGGAATTTTTGCAAAACTCAGCCCGATGCATAGACTCAAATTAGGGGGTCACCAAAGATTGCGGGCCTCCTTTGTACCAACGAGTCTTACCATCAGAGACCCCAAAAGAGGCCACCGCCTTTTTGGAAACCCTAAACACCTAATCTCTCAATGTCTAGATGTCCCTACATACTCCTTAGAACACAAGTCTTTCTTTAAAGACTCCCATATATTTTGGAAACCGTATTATCTAAAGTTGCAATTATGGGCCTCTGGTGCGGCTCTGAGTCCTGAATTTTGGTGTGCTGTATATGTATATATATGTGCGTGTATGCACATCTATGAACCCTAGAGTCCCCCTTAAGTAGATAGATTAGGGGGTATATGGGGATCTTGTAATAAAATACCCAAAGCCATATTCTATCTACTTATGGGGGGCTATAACCCTGAATCCATTTAGGGGAGGATAGATGCAAGTGATTGGCGGACCATGCCCTCATAGTCAGCCGCCCCTGCCCGCCAAATCAGTACGGGCTCCTGCCAGCTGCTCAGTGCTTCGGACAGCTTAGGGTTTAGGGTTTATCAGGGTTTATAGGGTTTGGGGTTTAGGGTCTAGGGGTTTAGGAGTTTAGGGTCTAGGGGTTTGGGGTTTAGGGTTTAGGGCTTCAGGCTTTAGGATTTTAGGATGTATGGACGTTCAGGGATTATGGGGCTGATCGTCAGGATTCAGGGCTTAAGATCCAGGATCTTGGGTAGAGGGTTCCAAGGCTCCAGGGTTTCCAAATGTTTCGGAAGTGAACATGGAAGTTACCCCAGTTACCCACCCCAAAATACTTTCATCCTTACTATAGGGACCCCACGAAACAAGGGTACCATTCATTTTGGGAAACTACCATGGCCTCCAATGTGGACCTGCTGTGTAACATTCTCCACCTTGGCGGGCCTCATCAAACCCCCGTAGTATGTCCAGCACAACTCGACTAGCTTACAGTCTTTGAAGGTTGAATTATTAAGAGACAACTTATTAGGTTCCATGTTCCTTTGGAAGAGTGTATCCTTACCGGGGCGCCGCATGCTTCCAACCTAGGACCTTCAGAGAAATTGCTCAAAATGGAATGGTGTGTACCACTTAGTCTGTTGGCTCATGGTGGACATGTCCGCCCTACATCCTGCAATCTACATAAACCATCAGCCGCATTTACTGTGGAATGATTTTGGGCTTTTCGAATTTGGGGTTCGGTCTGCTCAGCAGACTCAACAAACAGCCATGCCATGCGCTGCTAGCTGATGGCTGGTGTCTATACAGGTTGAGGGTTTAGGGTGTGATACACATGTACACATACATGTGTATTGAGATAATCCCTATGGAGCTATCCCCATTAAGCCCCATATAACCCAATTTTATCCCTGACAAAGAGATCCATGGGGGGTTTAGGACTTGGGGTTCAGGGGACCTTACAGAGTTTTAGGGTTTGGGAGTTTTGGGTTCCAAATGAACAGAAGGCATCGGGTTATAAACTTCTTTAACTTGTGCGGCGCATCGCTCTTGTACGGGTACTGGGAACATACCTACAGACCCTAACGCCCCGAACTCCGCTTCCAAAGCGTTACCCAGAGTCTGGTCCCAAGTGACAAAGTCCTAAATGAAGGTTGCCTCGTAAAGTAGTACTCAGCTCAATGGACTCAAACAGACTCATCTCATGACAACCTCCTAACTCGACACGTACCTTACCAAACCCCAAAACACTGGACTTCAAGACCCAGTCCCCGATTTAAAGCACCTGCTCCCAATTTATTGAGGAGAGTGGATCCCACTTCAAGCGACCACCAATCTGCGCAAAACCAGAAAACCCTAAACCCTACCAGAAAAGCAAACCCTAAAACCTTCACTGTGTCCTCTATGTCAGGGGCTGGAAGGCGGCCGAAGAATGCATGGCGATCTGCCATCTCGGAGGCGGGGGTGCCTAGGATGCACGGTAGACTTACTTGGAGGGTCAGGGGTCTAGGGTTCAGGGTTTGGGGTTTAGGGTGAAGCAGGTTCATGGCCCCTATAAGCCATATCATAGCCCCATTTATCCCTCTAGTAACCAACTTACCGAGTCCCCCTGGCCCTCCAAGTAGGAACCCACCACCGTTCTGTAAGAGCCTAAACGATGTGAATGGGTTTTTGGCTGGTGTGTTTTAATGTAGCGAGAGAACCTGCCGAACCTTCCGAAGTGCTGCGGTCGTTGCAAACGCAATACTCTCAACGCCGCATGATGAGTACAACATGTCCTGAAAGGAAAGATCTGAGACTCTAACTACACCCCAAAAAACACCACCGAACTCCACATCCCGAATCTAAAACCCTTAAATCCACATTCTGAACCTCGCACAACTAAAATGCGGCTTGGAGCAGGGTCCCACCGTCCAGGTCCACTTGGAGGCGTTGGTAGCTCGAGCACCGTCATCGCGGTACTCTCCACGGGTGCCAAATGCATCCATGAGCGAGGAAATTGCAAAGCCTCAGCGTGATTCATGAGTGTAGGGTCTAACTTACTGGTTCTTCGTGGGGTATCGATATAAGGGAAGATATTATGAAGGGATTATACGAGGATGATTTTTTTGAACCCGTGCTGGGCCGTTATATGAGGATTATATTCCCTATATTCCCTACCAAGAACCAGCAAGCCAAGGGCTTAGGGGCGGGTGCTCAGCATGGTGCTTGGGGAGCCCCACGAGAATTCATGCGACTCACACCAGAATCAGGGGGTTGCCCCTGAAGGATTAAGTGAGGATGTACTCAAAAAGACACTTCGACTTACGACTACGTTCTGTCATACCAACAACAAGGCACTTTTTGTTTTTGACCCGTGCTGCTGTTGCAAAGGTACGTGGCACCTCTGCTGACCATCTGTTGCCTGCTGTGGCAAAAGAAGCGGCCGGTTCTACAGGAATAGAGGGGGAGCCTGTATAAGAGGATCCCATGTGCGTGCTTGGGAGCCCCTCAGGGTATATCTGCAAATATATGAGAAAAAAACAGCCCAAAACACTTGTGTAGGGTCAAAAACTTGTCCGCCCTTCCAGCACCGCAGAAACCGAACTGGGATTGCCGACCAAGCCAAAGTATGACTCGAACAGGTGCTGGCCACTCCAACCCTAAACAGTCCTGAACCTGGGCACCTCTTGAAAGTCAACCATCTCACCCAAAATCACTACCTCTTCAAAAACCTCCGCAGACCCCGTATACAGGATTACTCATTGCTACAACTGCCGCGCGGATGACAACCACATCAACCCCTTGAAAACCAATCCCAAACGCCAGATTCGGCCCAACATCCACAACTGACAAACCCAAGGTCAAAACCCTAAGCCTAAGATGCAGTTCCCGAAGCTCGACCGCCAAGCGAGGGCATCGCGGTACATGAGGGCCGCGGCTTGCACGTTGGCATGCCGCGCCCTGCCACACGGTTTTAAAGCTCAGGTTTTACACGGCCGCCCATGCTCGATATACCTCCTGGTTTTAAGCGGGCAGCGGTCTTTGCAGAGCCGCCCATGCTTGGAGCGGAAGGGCCTATAATTTTCTAATATCTACACATACAGGCTCCGCGCCATCAAGAGCGAAAGGTGGGAACCCTAATGTTCCGCCAGCTTGGATTTCCAAATGGGAAGTTGCCAACCTGTTTGGCTTTCCAAGTCACGAATCAAACCATGAGAGACTGGAAGCAAAACTGGGCATCGGCTATTCCGATCTGTTTTCCCGCTGCCAGGACACTTTCGGAGGGCGCCGAAAGATATTGGATCTTCAACACCAACCTCCTCAACCTTCAATTTTCAATCAACCTGCGCAACCCCTTAAACAGAAGACCAAACCCAGAGACCCCTGACTCCACACGTGTTTGCCCTCTTCTACCTAGTTATTCTTGCTGTCTTGCTGTCGAATCTACCGCCTATCACTGGCGCAAGGGCTGGTGCTGGAAGCGTTCCGCGAATCTGGAAGTTCAAACGACTAGGCTAGACATTACTTGGAGCAACCAAGAAACCTAGACTCTTTTTACAAAGGTATGTAGAGGTCCCAAATGTTAGGTACAAACCTGTCTTGAGGGTACATTGGGAACTCTAGGTAGAATCTAATTTCTGGGGAAGCCAAAGATTCGCGCGTGAATGGAATTCCTATGTCTCCCGTAGCAACCTGGAACCGACTCAAAAAACCAAGGCGCCTGTAGAATCGTAGCAGAGTCAAAGGGTCTGCCATAGGCTCCTGCAAATCAAGCAGTGCTTCCGACTGCATACTTTAGGGTTCTATAGGCTGTAAATTGGGATTATATAGAGATAATGGAAAACGAAATGGCAGCTACTATAGTACAACACGGTCAGAAATAATGTATTCATGCCCGTCCCCAGTGACTGCCAGGGCACTGACGGGGATGTGGAAGCTGCGAGGAAATCAAGCTACAGCAGCGATTGGGCTCCCGATTGGCGGGTGCCTATTACCTATCTAAGCTTAAGGCTATTCGAGGCTGATCAAATAGATGTGCCTATCCGACCTTCCGCAGTTTCTGCTTAGCCCATGTGAAAGTTAGTGGTTCCATCCCTTTTCCTTAACTCTGCGTTCGAGTTAGTCAAACCCTCAACCTTAAATCCCATCCGCCTAATTGGAGTGGTGTGTCCGAGGGATCCTGCCCTGAACAAGTTTTCTGAATCGTCCAGGAGTCTCTAATGAGGCCTCCTGCTACTCCCACTTCAAAAATTCAAGGATTGCCATACTTGTAAGGATGCCCAGCCTGCTTCTTATTCTCCGAACACCGCTGCGCCCCTGACAAACCTCTGTCTATAAATAGTTCGCATAGCTCTGTTGCTATGCAGGCAGCTCGCAGCCTTGAGCTCCATATCCCTGTAACCTCACAATAACATATCATACCATATAACCCCAATATATACCCTATATAACCCATTATAGTAGTTTCCATTTTATTTTTCCATTATCCCAATATTACCCCATATATACCCAGAATAGACTAGAGCGTGCTTACTGAGTCCACCTAACCCTCCAAGTACTGTTTCGGCCGTCCTCACCGACCGCCGCCACTTCCTCTGCCAGGCTAGCAACTCCAGCCGCGTCCTCTGGAGGTACACCGGCTGCCAAAAAGCCTTCGCATGGGGGGTTTTGGGGATAAGTTGAGCGTGAAGGAGTTATGGGTGTTGAGTTCTGGCTTTTGAGAGGTTTAGGGGTATGGGCGCTTACAGTAGGTAGGTCTGAAATTCTGTTGGTTTTCAGATTGTAGGAGCTGGGGGATGAAGGAACAGACTGGAGCCTATCACGAGCTGGAGTTTATCCAGAGATACTGAAGCATCTGAAGAAATGCTGCAGATGGTACAAACGAACATGACCATTAGTTACACAGGTTTCACAACTTCCTATACCAGGAGTACATCCTGCGTACCCAGCAGACAAACCCAGAGATCTATCTGTGGGACTTCCACCTTGTCACAGCGGCTAACCGTAAGCTGAAACAGGCTTATATATGGACGAGTCAATCAAAGCGGCGCAAACAAAAGAGTTCAGGTTTGGAACATAAGTCATGTGCTGAAAACAGTAGAATGAAGCCAACGAAAACGAGGGCTTGGGGCGAAGGATGCGCAGCTGCACGATTTGGTGCAAAATGCATTCCTTCCGGCTTCTGCGGCTTATGAATGCAAAGCTGAGGGCTCTTCAGGGAGTATGCAATCTAAGAGTTACGAACTACATGAGGCCGCCTTTGAAGGTTCCATGTGAGTTTGGTGCAGGGTATTTGCTTCCTGTTCCTTGCAAGCCTTGTAAGTACGCAAAATGCAGCAAGGAACGGTTGTCACTCGAGAGCGCTGAAACCGCTGGAGGCTGCTCCACTGGGCAACCTCTGGACAGTTCTCTCCGCTTGAAACCCTAAATAGTCTCTCTTAAGTAGAATATGCGGTATATGGGGATCTTAGTATAATATACCCAAAGCTACATTCTATCTACTTAAGGGGGACGATAAACCGCAAACCCTAAAATGGGCTTTTAGAGTTCCTGGCCGGTTTGGGGAGACAACGAGACCCGGAGGACAAGTAGCTCACATCGATGAACATCTAAATTACGGGCCCCCAACCACTAATAGTGACCAGCGGGGATAACAGTAGTTGTGTTGGGGCCTCTATGTTCCTATATACTTCAATACCACTATTAGTGGGTGGGGGCCTAACCCGACATCTAACCAAGCCTTACTGGCATAGTCTCCCCTACACCCCTCAAAACGATCCTGACATGGCAGGCTATTGGAAACCGAAAATGTCGAAGGTATCTGACCCCTTATATCCCAGTTGCCATGTCATTTTCGCTTGACTTTCCATCATTGGCGTAGCATATCACAACCCATTATCCCCCTGCCTTAACAATAGTTCCCCCCACACATTATCGTAGGACGTGTTTAAGGGAGAATGTTTAATATGAGTAGGGTGGAGGATTTTCATTACTCAGGAAAGGGGAGGGGGAGAAGCCCCTAAAGCCTAAACCCTAGAAACCTAAACTACATCCGAGATGCTGATGACAACGCGTCTCCCCACGGGCCGCACACGGGCAAGGAGATTCGGGAAAAATCTCCAAGGCAGCACATGAAGGAGTACCTGGCTATGTGAGTTAAAAGAGCTAGGGCTTAGGGTTTTAGGGTCTAGGGTTTTCCATCAACAAGAGACCCCGACATGCTCTATCCTCACAGCTCATTTGTGGAGCCCCCCCAAACCTACTCAGGATTTAGAGTTGAGCGTGAAAGTGATTCTGAGAAACTCGCCCAACTGCTAAGTACAAGAACACCTTTGTATGGGCTCGGCAGCCAGCATTTTGCAAGGTCATGAATAGCGCATACTATGGGCCCATTGTGTTCAGGCCCTGCCAAACGCAATGTTCAGACCGTGCCCTGCGCAATACACTATTGATGGGTTTCGTCTTGCACCCGTCCCTGAACCCCAAACACTGAACCCCTAAATCCCAAACCCTCCTAAGCCTTAAACCCCTAAACCCTAAACCCTATAGCCCTAACCACCAAGCCCCTAAACCCTAAACCCTGAGCACCAAACCCTAAACCCTGAGCCCGAAACACAACACCCCTTAACCCTGAGCCCAAAGCCGTTAAACACTAATCCCTAAGCCCTAAACCCTACACGCCTAAACCCTAAACCCTAAGCCCTGAACACTAAACCCCCCAACCCTAAGCGCAAAACCCCGAAACACTAAACGATATCCCTCCAACATGATGATGTGTCACTTCAAGTTGAGCCCTGCACTTCCTTCCCGGCTTGCGTTGGGGGAGTTCACTACCTGGGGGTTTAGGGTTTAGGGGTTAGGCCTTAAGATTTAGGTTTGGTACTGAATCCACCCTGTAACAGTCTATGTTAGGGTTATATTTAAAAACTATATACAGCTATATTATGAATATTATCCAACTGTTATAGAGTGGGGGCAATACCCAACCTCTACCTAAAGTCTACAGTCAGGCTTTCTGAAATCCCTTGCTGGGGACCTGACCCCCTTGATGCGCATGCGTCTTCTTGGAGGCCCGACAATAATCCAGGGGAACTGGCTAAGCAACTCATCCATAGAAAGTCTGAAAACCGCGCTCAAAGACGCATAGCCCCACAAAGATGGAATTAAGCCTCTCTCTATAGGGACCCCTGAAAGCCTTGAAAAGTTCAAATTGCTGTCTCTGTACACCACAAACTTTCCTAAACCACAAACAAACCACTGCTGAGACAACATGACTATTTGGTTAAATTCCTGTGGGTCGATGATTCTGTTTCTCAAAGGCTCCATGTAGCTTTATGGTATATACTTCGGTCCTAAAGTAATGATATGGGAACCCCTTTGGGCCCTAATTGTATACTATATAGCTACATGGAGCCTTTGGTTTGGAGTTTCTTCTTTCCGGAGTCTGGAGCTTTATCATGGTGCCAGCTTTTCCTCTGGAGAGACGAAGGTGTCCCTCTGCTTGTAGATGCTGTCGAGAGCTTAGTTGAACCGTTTCGAACGTTCCCTCAAAGGGGGCCAAACATACTTCAAACATCTGGCCAGCCCTGTCAAAAATTGCAAGGAGCTACATGCAGGACATTGACTAATCCCTTGACAATACCCCCCCCAGAATGACGCCCACGGCCCACGACCTCAACATGAAGGTTCCCCTGGTATATGAATACTCAAAGCAGTCATACGACTCGGAGTACTTACTAGTGCGACGGAATTGACCATGTTGCCACCCACATCTCTCCATAGCCAGGGGGCCGTTTGGGGCCCAAGGAAAACGCTGGCCAATGTGAGCACCAATGCTGTGGAGGCAGTCACTGCTCGGAGAAGGTACCTTTGCTGGGTGGGTTTTCCACAGCTCCGCACAACATTTTTTAAATTGCCTGCTAGTCTTGGCAAGACTTACAGTTGCGGTTTAGGGTGTAAGGCTTAGTGGGAGGTAGGTTGTGGAAGGTCTTATGTGGAATATGATAAAATCAACTTGGAGGTTTATGCGAGGTGCTGGGGTGCCTATGCGTTGATAGGGGTCTTGAGCTAGAACAAGACCAAAAGGCAATACTGACATCACCTAGCGTGACCAAAAAAGTTAACCTTATACTTCTAGATTTGGGGTTCGAAGGTTCTGTCTTAGGATCATATATACCCCAACAGGTGGAAGGTTGTCCAATCAGCTAAGTAGATCAGTCATTGGCGATCCTTTGCCAGTCCGACGGCCTTGAATGCTTGGTACAGTATCCTGACTCCTGAAGCCCCCAACAAAACCCCAAACCCTCACCCGTAGACGCTAAAGCCCAAGTCCCTAAACTGTGTTGAGACATCAGTTGGCTTGGCTGCTTGTAAGCCAAGCTACCGCCGTTTCGGAGGTCGCTGTACCATGGCGATGCAAGGGGTCTATCTCTAATTTGTATATACGGAAAAAAGCACACCTCAAGTATGACCATGTATATATATATATATGCCGTGCAGGTTAGGCCTCTCGATTGAGGATCTATACCCTACACCCTCAAAAGTGAAGGCGTGCAAGGATGCGCCTCATAATCAAAAGGCTCAAATGAGGGACAAGAACCTGCACTCTGATGGTTCTGGTGCCATTGGGTTCGGACACGCTGCCCCAAGCTTTACATGGACAACTTTGCAACCCTAAACCCTCAACCCTGAACCTTTGCTCATGTCAGGGGGGCACATAGTACCTACAGCGATGCCTAGAATCTTCAGTATGAGGTCATTTGGATCCCTAAGGCCCTAGGGTGTTGCTTGCTTCTCTCCACCTTTGCCTCGCCAAGCTAATGCTTGAAAATCACAGCGGGAAAGTGAGCTGTCAGCTTCTTGCACATACTTGCTTGGAAATACAGGAGAAAAGATGTAAGCTACCACGCTTGGTAGAAAATTGGGAATTACTTTCCGGCCTTCAACTCCAAATTACATGTGGGCTAGTATGGGCAAATATAAACCAGGACATATTCTGGCCTGAACCTTCTAAAGGCCGCTCAGAAGATACAGTGTTGGATGATACAAGGGGTTACCCAAAATCTGATATGTATGCAGCAGGAGGCAAACACAGAAGGGCGAATTTACCTCCAAGATCCTCCAAGCCCACGAAACTCTGTTAATTCTACAATCCGCGATCTCTTGAAGTAAACCTCTGAACATATTGAAAACTCCGTCACAACTCGCACATCCCCCTATCGCTGCCCTACAGGCCAACTGAAGACATGCCTGGGAAACTCCCGACACAACCATTCGACTTCTCATAAATATCCTGCAACGCACTTCCGCCCTGATCCAGAACGGTCGGTAGGTGGGACCTCGCGTTGAGTGCATGTTGCCTGTTAAGCAGATCCTCATACCGGGCTGCTGGAGCATCTCCCACTTTTGGGGCACGTCTACGGGGTTGAGTTGGTGCTTGGGGTGATTGTAACTGGGATGGCTTTGGTACATGAACGTGCATTTTGTAAGAGGCTTTGTAGCTGCCACACATAGAAAAGACAAGTCATCCTAAATCCTCAGCAATTCTTAACGTGCGGACAAGAAATCGTTGAACTTGCCCTACCAATATTGAGATAGCGCAAAGGCAAGCATCGGTGATTTTGCTCGAAGACACATGAGATGCAAGTCGGAACCTTCAACCCCTGGAAGGCCTTGCGCTTGAGCAGTTGGCTGTCGGTTGGAAAGTCTTGTCTTGTACTGACGGAAACTGGAAATCAACGGGTGGAAAAACACGGTAGGAGGGATTCCTTAAGTTCCAAAGCCCAGAAAAAAAAGAAAAAAGAACAACAAAAAACAACTAAATCAGTCATCGTTGCTCACGTGGCCATCTCCCACACAGGCGCCCGCGCTCGTGCATAGTTTTGCTGGATTGTCGTAACAACTGTTTCTCAGTCGCGCAGAGAGAGAGTGCGTGTTCCGGAGACAATGAAAACCAAATCGCCCAGCCCTTCTCAACATGCCCCCGAAAGCACTGCCCGCAAGCACTGCCTTGAGCCCAAGACGTAAAGTCCCTATGTTACTACTGCTTCTCTTATGCCAGAGGGTGTAGCCGACAAATCGAAACAACAGCCACTGACCAAGCGGAGCCTGCCCGATTGTATAGCACAAGCGATACCTGCTGAATTGTTAAATGCCCTCCCCATGCTGAACAAGTCAAATCCCATAAAGCTCCCTATCACATGGACAGCAATTTTGTACGGCCACTTTTGGTGGCTCTATTTTCGGTTGGGGTGGGGTAGTCTTTCCAAGGCCTTGGTTGGGAATCCTCCTTCAACTGTCTGGGATACACTGCAGTCGCGAGAGGGCTGCGGAGATTCCTATAGGAAACATACGGGGGTTTCCCAAAATTAGGGGTACCATTTTATGGGTCCCAGTAATAAGGACTATAGTATTTTGGGGTCTATATTGGGGTCCGCCTATTCTGGGAAAGTACCATACACCTCAAGGCAAAGTAATGTGGCTAGATGTAGACTCACGACGTCGAGTATGACCGGGGCAACCCACACATGGACATGAAGTGGGATCCCATAATTGCACGAACCTCCAAACGAATTTCTGACAGAACTCAGCAGCATAATATGCCTAACAATTCAACCTTCAACTTCAACCCTACTCCCCAAATCCTGGGATTATCAAACTTAAGCTCACGTTCTAGTCTAGTTACTCCCCAGATCCTGAAATTACCAACCTAATCCTAACCTTGTTCCCAAAATCCTGAAGATGTTCGGCCTTCAACTTCAACTGTATTCCCCAAATCTTACACCTAAACGCTACTCCCAAATGCCTGTAAGCCCGAAACGCATCTGATATTACGCCGCTCTGCTTACTGGCGCCTAGGGAATGAAGGAGGAGAACCCATCTAATCCCTTCCCTACTAACCCTAAACCCTATTCCCTACTAGCCCTAAACCCTAAACCCTAGATTATGCAAACATATTTGCATATGTATATATATATATTCCCCTGATTCCTCACTAATCCCCAGTAAGTCTGGGCCAAGCCACGTGGTCCCTGTTGGCCCAGAGAGGAACTCGGGCGGAGCGGCGCCGATCTCCTTCTCTCATGACACGGGTTATAGGGTTTAGGGATTAGAGTTTGGAGATTCCGCTATAGAAATTGTATAGGGTTCGTGTCCGGAATTGCAGCGGGGTTTTGAAGGGCTTTTTTTCTTTTATATATTAGGGTTAAGTTAAGGATTAAGGCTTGTGGGTTTATGGTTTAGGGTCTAAGCTGCTAGTATCCTGTTTGGTAATTAACCTTCAGCTGATATGTGTTTAGGGTTAGCCTTTAAGCAATTGGATTTAGGACTGAGCGTTAGGGCTGTTAGGATACTAGGGTAAGGGTTTAGGTCATCTATTCTCTTTATACAGTGATCGTGTGGCGGCAGGAGCCTGCGCGTGTTGATACAGACAGACATATGGCGTTTGGACAAGAAAAAGGCTGGGGCTCTTGGGGATGGCTGAATACTGCCATCAAGTGCCTTTGGTAGTTTCCCTAAATGGGGGGTCCGAATATCGCCGCCAAAATACTAATCCCCCTTATGGGGACCCCCCAAAAGGGTACCCCTAATTTGGTGAAAGCACCATTTACAACTTGAGGCTTGTGAAGGCACACATGATTGCAAGGCTCCCCTTTCCAAATTCTGCAATTGTGCTTGTTGATTGAGATTGGCCTTGCGCTAATGGCTCCGTTTTACTTGGGATCCAACATAGCGAGGCCTGCAAAAATTTGTGCAGGTTTCTGGCCTGTCTTTAGGCAATATCTTGAAGTGTCATTCAGGGCCCTGTGGCGCACGAGTTGATACGGCCGAAAAAAGGAGGTTCAGGGGGCATGCCCACCTCCAGAACAAGCTGCTTTGTGAGTGATAGACGGCAACAAGAAGCTGACAACAAAAATGCCGCAAACAGCAAAATATGGCAATCAGGATGCTCCCAGCAATCTTGCCTTGCCGAGGGTTGTGCTTGGAAGGCACCCAAAAAGAAAACCACTCGGAATTGCCCAACTACAAATCAACGAGAGAAATTGAAATTTACCCGAGGCAGCTAAGTCTATCCAAAAACATTTGTTTGGGAATGAAGTCTATGCCTGGATTATACTTGTTTGCCCACTACATAACACCTTATAGTAGCTTCCATTTTCTTTTCCATTATCCCATAATACAATCCCTAGAAAACCCTATATATATATATATAACCCTATACAGGTCGTAATGAAAGTCTGCGGCCTGACCTCCAAATTGGCATCCAGAGTTGCGTCGAAAACCCGACCATAAACCCCAAACCCCAAATCCTCAACCCCGAGCTCAACCCTCAGCCCAAAAGTCGAGCCAAAAGCCCAAGCCCCAAACCACCCAAACCCCAGAAGGGTTTAGGGTCTAGGGTTCCGAATCCTAGACCCAAATGTGGGTTTCTCGCAAGTCCGCTTTCCCCACAGATGCATGCATTCTTTCAGAAACCCTTCACCTCCAATAACTGGGTAGTTCCCAAAATCGGGTCCCATTTTAGTACCCCTAAATATTAGGCGCGGAATATACGAAAGAGGCCCATGATTTTGGGAACAACCCAAATGATCCAAGAATCCCCCTTGGCTACAGAGCCGCCAGCCAGAACCATGTCTCGACCAGCAGACCAAAGCTCACAGCCTTCTTTCAGGGTCTAGGGGTTTAAGAGCTCAGAACTTAAATTAAGATTCAGGGGAAACCTATTACTTGCTATATACCCATATTATGGTGACTCACTTTAAGTTCCTTACCAGCAACCTGGTCTTTGTTACTTCAAGGTTCAGGGTAAGTATGAGTGTTTAGGGTTCGGGGTTGGTTAACCCAATTATGAAGGATATATAGGGGCTACATGGGGGTCATATATGGTTCATGGAGGGTTGATATGGGGTATATCTCGGACTGATAAAGATATTATGACTAGTATTAGAGGACCGAATACAACAATGAAAACTTGCCTATAGTTACCATGGGGTGGACACATCCGCTGTGAAGTAGCTTGGTGAAGAGTCCGATTCAAGATCTAATGCTGGCCAGGGTATATGTAACCTTTGTAGAATATGCATGCATGCTCACAGTCTTGTGGGGGTAACCGTGTATGCTACAGGGGTTGGTAATGCGAGCCGTTGGGCTTAATTAATACCCTGCTCCTTATACTTAGCAATAAAGCCTGCCACCCTTTCAGAAAAACAACCGCGTAGTACTATCCTATGATGGGGGGAATAAATATTAGAGGCTTGGGAGGATATCAATAGGGGAAACGATTAAGATGGACTCAAGACCCAGGCGCGAGCATAACAACCCCCAACCCACCTTGGAAGCTTGCGGATAGCTACCAGTACAGTAACCTGGATATGGGTTTAGGGTTTACGTTTTGTGGGGTTTAAGGTTTAGAGTCTATAGGGTTTAGGGTTTACAGAGTTTGGGGTTTACAGGATTTCTGGTGGGCATTGTACGAGACAAGTGTCGTACGGAATCGTAAGTAGAAGTGGCTATAACCAGCAAAGGATATCACGTGGTTTTAATTTAGGTTTTCCCGCCCTAGACGCACGTCCAAATGCTTGCTGATGAAATTAAATCTCATAACTGAGCTAAGTGAGGACACCATGTTTTCTCGTGCTGCCCTATCTACTTGCAACCCCCAGCCCTAAACCCTAAACCCTTCCCTGAAGCAAGGTTCCGCACTTAGATCCCTCGGACAATTCAAATGCCGGCCAATTTGACTGAAGCTTGAAGGTTTCTAGGTTCAGGGGGTTTAGGGACTGCAGGGTTTGGGACGACAAGCTCTCAAAATTCAGGTGGAGCAAGAGAGTCCATACAGCGCCCCGACCCCTTGTTGCAAGGTTTGCAATCGGCAAAAAATCCTCTTACCGAAGCCCTGGTGGAGTGCGGTAATGCCCTAACCCTAAAACCCTAAACTCTACAGAAATGCCCCCATAGCACACCTACAAAACCCTATATAACCCCTACAAACCCTATATCCCAACCCTGAACCTCCCGGCCCTTATGGCCTAAAGTCCACAGTAGCCGCTCGGCGTGGGACTCGGGCGTGAAGCGCCGACGCTTCGGAACGGCCTGGCTTTCTCACAGAGGGTGCCCGAAGGCCCGTTGCTGGCTTTGGGTTGGCTGGGAAGAAAGAATGGGAAAGAAAGTGGAAACTACTATTGGGTTTAGGGTTTAGGTTCTGGAAGGAGTGAAAAAGAACATGGAAACTACTATAATGGGTTACATAGGGACTACTACAAGGATCCATTCCTTCATTCCTAGCTAACCGAGTGCCAGGTTAGTAATCCTAAGTGGCGTTACATGTGCGGGAGGGGGGCAGTGCCCTTTGCAAATACCGTGGGCGGCCAATTTAGGGTGTAGGGGCATGACCCCATCCCAATTTTCTGCTGCAGCACCGCAGGACTTGGATTACACTGTGGCTATCTTTGAAGCTGACCCTAGATTGGGGGTCCCCATAATTAGGACTATTTTGTTTTGGGGTCCATATTGGGGCCCCGCATTTGGGGAAACTACCCAATCTATAGCATACTTAAGGGTCATGAACAGGGCTTTGGAAAGCGCTGCCCCTTCAAGTTTTACTTGAAAGCATTCCTCCATGAGCTAAACTTGAGCGGGTTTGTTGCTGCTAGTCTTCTAGACACCTTCTGCCGAATGGGCGTGCAGAGGAAACACCGCACGCACAAGTCTCTGGGCTTGCACTCACTTTCCCTTGATACTTGCCCGGCCAGATCTTACCCAAGCGCTGCATGGAAGCATGTGGCAATAGGACGGGATTTCGACGCAATTCCTGCACCCTGCCTGCAGTCGATTGTTGTTCATGCCCCAATTCCCCCTCAAGCTCCAAACTCTCATCTTGAAGCTCCTTACTCTTACTAACATCTTAATCCCAAAGCCCCACCCCACCCCCTCCAACCCAAATCTCTGGTGAGGGGAGTTCACCTGAAAATCCTAAACCTTGATCCCTCAACCCTGAACGTACTGGGGGCTAGCAGGGAATTATTGGAATATACCATATACGGATTATATTCCCTGATTCTCTATAAAATACTACTAAAGTCTAGGTAGATGGAGTCACAGCTAAACTTTTATAAAGGGACTCCACTGGGAACCTCAAATAGGGAACCCCAAGAATATAATAGGAATATACCTACCAGGGCCCTATATTCCATTATATTCCTACTATATTCTTGGGCTTCCCGGTTTGGGCTTCCCAGTAAAGTCCTTTTTTTTTAGAATCATGGAGGCGTACCTTGGTGTTTTGCGTACGGCCGGCGCGCAAGTTCTGCAGCGCTTGAACATCTAGCAGGCGCGCGAAAAGCACTGGCCTTTGCTCCACAACTAGTACAGAGATAGCCTTGGTGTAGGGTTTAGGGTTTACGGAGGTACCGTATACCAGAATCAGAAGGAATCTGAAAAAATTCCGATAAAGTCCTTTCTGGACTCCCAAGAAAATTGTAGAATGAGAGCCTGTTCGACTGGTTCTAGGGCTTTGTGGTCATTAATTTACTTACGTTTGAGGTTGAGGTACACTTTTTCGGGCGCTGGGGGAATCATTGGGCTGAGAGTTTACACTTTCACGGTTTGCTGTAGGAGGTGCTTTCCCCCCTGTCTGGCTCACTCCAGCAGGCAAGGAAAAGTGGGAATTTCTACCAGTAGTTTGCAGGCAAGTCTTGAAGCGAAACGCAATGAAAGTCATAAGACTTCCAGGATTAGGGATGGCTGAGGACAGGAAGCTTAGGGAGGGCTGGAGCCTTGTGGGTGCATAAGCTTTGTTAAGGGCACTTGCTGGATCTGTCCGCAGGGCTCAAACAGGGATCGGGTGCTGCTTCAGATGGTTGTGGACTTAGAGACTTAGGGAACATATGTAGTGGTAACTACACAGCTGCCTTTTCTGGCAAAGCAGTTGTGGCACGTCCTGTTCAGTGCTACTCCTTCGGAACTTCGGTGACAAGATGAAGGAAAACGACCGGCAGGTGGAGGCTGCAACTTCTAGGGGTCATGTAATGTAGTAATAGTAATAATACGAGTCATCGTAGGCATAGTAAACATGGTAGCACTAGTAGTGAAAATAATTAATAACAGTTGGGGGCAGTTGTCAGGAGAAGGCGCCGACAAAGGCAATGAAACCTTTCAGCAGTAGAACAAAAACATGTGCCCTCGCGGTACACATGCATGCTTCCATACAGAAACACCCTATAACCCTAAACCCTAAAGAATCATGCCAGGCAACCAAAGCTGGGCCGCGGCGATTGCACAGGTCAGGGGTACCTGGGTGCAAGTTGCCACGTCGCTCACATTGCTCACATGCCCCTGTAGGGATTAAAGAAGGCTTGCAAGAATATGGAAGTGTGGCACAGTAATCTTACAAATTCCCAGAGTGAGGATGTCCCTACCATCACCTTACGACACCTAGATATATCTTGAGACCCCCTATTTGGCTGATGTGTCAACTTGGTTTGAGTCTTTCAATTCTAAAGCTTTGAAGTATTTTCACTGCGCAGCCGGACCGCTCCTGAGTGTATGGGCCTGTGTTGGGGCTTCCTATACTACAGCCTGGAAAGACAGAAAGCCCAGCCAGATCCTTGCAATCTAATTCTTGCAAAGCATAACCGATTGTCCCAGACATGCAATTTGCACTTCCTAAGCGTTTCACAGGTCCTCACCGCTAGGCCGCGTAACCATCATTCTGGAATCATAACCTCCCACTCCCAACATCTGAACCTCTCAACCTCACACCACGTTTTGTTGAACATCTGTTCTACTAATGTAGACCCCTGATTACTAAACTCCCTCCTTTTAATAGGGATTGTTATAGGGATCTTGATATTAAGGCCCGTGAAAGGAGGGGGGCTATTAATTAGGGGTCTACATTGTACTCTATTACTTGCACTCACTCTACCATTGCTGCTGCTGATAATCCTGAATACGGCTACTGCTGCCAGCTTACAACTACAGCAGCTAGTTTTGCTGACACAGGACTAATGAAACTTGAAGCCATGAACCCTACAAACCCCAAACTCTAAATTCCTAAACCCTGAAGCCCTGAACCCTAAAACCCTAAACCCCAAACCCCTAGACCCTAAACACCTAGACCCTACACCCCAAAACCCGAAACCCTATAAACCCTAATCAACCCTAAACTGCCAGGTCACCAGAAATCTGAGTCGCAGCGCTCCCGGCTTGTAGTACCATGGGACCATCAGCGGTACCCAGGAAACAGACTGGGTTTCTGCTGAGGAACTCAAGTTATTAAGTTACCATAGTATGGGTACCAGAATGTAGGGTTTTATGGTTTAGGGGTTCGGGTTGCCATAGTATGGGTATATAGTAAAATAAAGTTTCCGTATCATACTAACTTGATGTACATTCCTTAACAGCAACCCAGTGGAGGGTTGCATGGGGTATGTGGGGAAGCTATGACACACGGCTAGTACCGTGTGTACAGACCTGTTCAACTCCGGTCCATGAAGTTGCATATGGACAAGCCCAACAGCCCAACACGAAATTTTGGCTTGCCGACCTAGTCGACGGAACTTCTATCCGTTTTGAGGCTGCCCGTGGCGTCAGTAGAGATCAAGTTTTATAGGTCTAAAGGTCTGCTACAATCTGCTAGCGAACCAGTTTATCGTGAGTCAGAAGAAGTTCTGGACAATGCTCAGCATCTTACCGCCGTTTTTGAGCTCGCGGCTCACTGGCTGTGATGGCTGCAGCCCTACATTGTCACATGCTGTTTGATTTTTTTGCCCGCGATTGAAGCGCTCCTTCTTTTGGACTGTGATCCTTCCTCGTGCCAAGTACAGGAGAATGTACCACACGAAAGAATATACATAGATGCCATATGTCCTAGCAGTGCAACAGCGGTAGCCCTGTACGGCTGTTCGAGCATGTTCCAGCATGCTCCCGGCTTGTCTGAGCCTGATACTGCAGAACCCTGTCAGTCGGCTCATGCGAGTTCACGCATGTCATCATGTCCTGCCTTAGAGCTTTGAGATCCACCAGGAACACTTTGAAGCTATTGCCCTCTATCCCATCTCAATAATCTGGGTTGCTGTTAAGGAACTTCAATTAAGTTACTATATTGGGGAAACCCTATTATTTACTATATATACCCATTATGGTAACTTAATTTAATTTCCTTAACAGCAACCCAGTAATTTGGTCGGCGAGGGTTTGGGGTTAGGTTTTTAGCTTCCAAAATGGGGCCCCATGCTGTGAAGTCTCTGTACTCTATGAGCAGGATGCTATTTTCCCCTATGTAGAAACATACAACTATATGAGCTATAGTCTAAACTCCTAGTATCCCACTTAATAACCCCAATAGTACCCCCTATACAATCCCCTACATAATCCCCCTTGAAGGAGTTTAGATTATGGCTCATATAACTATATCACATACAATCATGTTATCGGGGCCTGCTTGCTGGCTGATGCTACGGGTGGATAGCAGAAATCTTGCACTACCCAGGACCCCTAAGCTTATTGAGGTGCAAGGTATGTTAGATGGTGCAAGATTTCCTGCATCCATAGTAGCTATGGCCTCATGAGCGCATGAGTTGCTTGGGGCCTCAGAGCCACGCCTAATGGTTTCTCAGCAATGCAAAAGGCAGATGAACCAAGGCTGACCCATTTCCTGAGATTTGCTGTGAACTGACCCATTCCCGCGAAAATTTGATGGGCTTTTCGGGCCCTACTTTGGAAAGGAATAAACATGGACACAACTCCATGATCAGTTTTGCTGAATGCAAGGACTGGTGTCGATGCGCGTGCTACAAGCCCCAACCCTGGATGGAGCCCGACGCAGCGCAGCAACAACAAGAGGATGTCGGTAACCCTGCTCCAACAATTAGGGCCGTATAGCTACCCTTCAACATGGTTTTGCTATAGGCACCATAGTACCCACACCCAAACCTAATCGAGCTATCATCTAAACTCCTTGTATCCCCCTTAATAACCCCCATAGTCGTCCCCCATAGAACCCCCTTTAAGCAGTTGAAACCCTAAACCCTATATAGTCCCCTACAAAACCCCCGCTTTATGGAGTTCAGACTATAGAGCAATCACCAAGGAGTGTGCAACATCTTCCCGCCAAGGCCTCAGACGGAGCCCTTGATGCAGCTCTGGCCATAGATTGGGGGGTGTAGGTGTAGGGTGTATGATGAGGGGTTTAGGGTTTAGGGTCTTAACTTTAACTCCCTAAAGGGGGTTATATAGGGGGTTCTATGTAGGGTCTATGGGGGCTTAGGGTTTAGGGTAGAGGGCTGAAGCTTTTTGGGGTTAAGGTAGATATTACGGGATGTTTTTTTGTGATTGAATCTCCGAAGCGTCTATCCCGCTCATGCTTGCGCAGAAGGGTCCGTAGCCTCCTTACGCCCTTACTTTCTGAACCCTAAATCCTCACTTCCTACACCGTCTTCCTGAACCCTAAACCCTAAACCCTAAACCTAAGCCCCAGGGCGGAGATTTAGGTCTGAAGACGTCTTGGTGCTGGCGACTTGTTGGCTAAAGCATGGTACATGTCTCATAGGGTTTATAGGGCTTAGGGTTAGGATCTAGGGTTAGTGTTGTGGGTTCAGGGTCTGCTGTTTCGCGCCCTGGCAGGCCCTACTAACCACCAGTAAGTCTAGGGATGATGGTGTTTTGCACAGAACGCATGCCCCTTTCATGCTGGGTGAGGCCTATGGGTGGTTGTCAAAATTATGGTCCCTTTTTGGGTCCCTACTGGCCTAATTTAGGGGACCCAAAATGGAACCCTAATTTTGACAATTCACCATATATATACTGAGCCAAAGACAGCAAAGTCACGCTTGCAAAAGAGATGCCAAAGCTCCTGGCTGTCTATTCTGCAGCAGTCCAGCCTTTCATGGGTTTTGAGGACTGGGGTTCGGGGCTTAGGGTTTAGGATTCAGGGGTTGGGGTGCGGGGTTTAGGGTTTGGGATTAATTCGGGTTAAGGGACTGCCCCACCCTCCAGCCGCGAGGTGTCATGAGCTCTTATAACAGCACCCCAGGCTACGCTTCCTCACATATTTGAAAAATGTAAGCTCTGCTTTCAGCCGCGAGGTGTCATGCGCTCTTATAACAGCGCCCCAGGCTACGCTTCCTCACACATCTCAAACACATTCAGGTCTGCTTGTGTCAGGTGTCCAGAGCACGAACGCCAAGATAACAACCTGCATAACAAGTTAGCAGCAAGAGAATAGCTAGAGTACTGAGTAAGAGTAGTTCTATTAGTATCAGCACTGGGAATGGTCATAGCAATGCCTTCTCCACTTCTGAGAACTGGGAGCCTCCTATGCGTGTCTGGAAAGATGCTGTTGGCTTAGGGTTGGGGTGTGGGGCTCAATGACTTGGGTACTGCCCCCACCCAGTGACAGTCTATCATAGTGGTCATATTAAGGGCTATACATGTGTATGTCTTATATACAAATACTATACTTGGGGGCAGTACCCAACCAATAGCTATCAACATGGAGCTGCACCCAGGATCTTCATCATGGCGAGGAGTTGATCATGCTGCTTGCTCGTTGATGCTTGAGAATCTGCTAGCAGAAGACGGGTAAGAAAACATTAGTATTGACTGCGACTGCATCCACGTCTTTTATATTTGACAAATCTACACCCGAAACCCTAAACATTAGCTTCCATTTACTCTTCCGTTCCCCTAAACCCTACACCTGCACACACTTTTGACACCGCTGCTCTGTCTTTTGGCACTGTGTGACACAAATGAGAGGCGGTTGCAATTGATGGCGGGTCTAGTAGGGCTTGTGGCATGTTTCTGTGAATGGAGCCGCCTGCGCACAAGTTGTTGATCCGGCGGCATGTTTCTATGAAGTGGTTTGGGCCGAGCGCGTTTATGTAGCAGTCTAGGATATGACTCCTCTAGTTCAGGGGCAGATCTGGAAGTCTTCGGAGGCTGCAATGAATAAGGATGTCACCCCTGAAAACTTTCACATCAAGACCTTTATACCCAAAGTCTGCTGCAAGGGTCAAGCTATCGAACATGCGTCAGGTTCGCGGCATTGGCCAGGCAGCATGAAGCCTGACATGCCGTCACAGGGGCATTCCTCAGCTGCAGTGGGCATCTCAGTACTAGACCATGCAGCAAGGCACGGGAGCCAGGGTTCGGATGGGAAACCTGCATGTCCCTATCTTGTGCTATTCAGCATGAAGCGGAGGAATGAATGACCGTTCTTGGGCACGCATGAAGACAATCGCGTCTCGGCGGCTTTTGCCTTGAGAAGCTTGATAAGGGCGCTGGGTACCCCCTTAAATGCTTGGCATAGGCCTGCATTGCCTCCGCTACGTACTGTTGTTCAGGTGAATATGTCAGGCAAAACGAGAAGGTGATGGAGAAGCCCAGATGTGAGCTTCACTACCAAATGCTCTCCGCAAGCGGATGACATAGGGTCGAGCCCTTCGTCTTGGTTAGGGCGTACTAGCCTAACGATGATGTTCTAAGCAGGTTCATGGACTATGCTTGGGCACCACATTCCCCAACACAGATCCCGCCCTTTCTCTCAAGAACCTCCCCCCAAACCCTAAACCCAAACCCTAAACCCTTAACCAGGCCAAACCAATAATTCTGAATGAAAATGTCCGAGCATCTGTGGCAGCTTCCCATAAAGGGCTTCCATATACCTTCCCAGGATGGGCTATTAGACTTTAAGTGGGAATCTACCATAATCTACCCTTAGTAAGGTACTATGAGGGAATTTTAGGGTCTAATAGCCCATACTGGTAGCTGCAACGGAACAGGGAGAGGCCATCAGCAGAGCGATTGACCGAGTTAACGTTCAGAAGGAGACCGCTGAACCCATACACCTTAGCCCCCGAAACTCGGAACCTGTTTAAAGCCTAGAACCCCCGGATGAGCCATCAACCCTGAACGCCCTACACCAAAATCAGCAAAACTATTAACTCTCGTTCCTGGAGCCCAAGAAACTCCTAAATCCCCCAAACCCTACACCCTAAATAGGATTTTCCATTTTCTTTTCAGCTATCCCAATATAACTGCTCCATACATCTCCTACATACCCCTACCCTAAACCCTAAACCCCGAACCCTAAACCCTAAACCCTAAACCCACTGCCAGGCTGCGCAGGAGATCCTGGGGGCTCTGAGAGACTCTGGCACGGAGCGAAGGGCGGCACACCGGTGTAGTTTATGGTCAGATGTTCCACGCTGTATTCCCTGGGGTTTAGGGTTTAAGGTTTAGGCTGGGTCTTAGGATTGCGGGCTTGCCTTACTGGAGCTTAGTAGGGAGAGAGGGCATGTATTGTATAGAGATTTCATATGGATTCTGTTCCCTTATTTTCCCCTATAAGCCACCATTAAGTTGGGGTCTAGGGTGCTGGTTTTAAAGCCTGGGCTGCTAAAGCTTTGAAATAATCTAGGATGGTCCAGTTGATGGACAACTTCCCATCAAGCATAGTTTGCGACAGTGATTTATGGAGATTCAGGTGCGAAGGGTTGTGCAGGATTCCATCTAATTACAACAGCAAGTGGGTTCTTGTGGGTTCGTCTACAGTTGGAGGGGGTTCCAGAGGTTTAGATGTAGTTGGTGGCCAAGCGTTGCAGCCTGCATCCTCTCAGAGTCCTATAAGATTGCATCAGAGACGTTCCACAAGAAACTTTGTAGAAACTTTGTACCATACGGTAAGGAGTAGGGCTTCGTGTGAATTGTGCTATATGTAGGTATGGACCATGAATTGGAAGAAGCGATCTTGGCAGTTTGTTCAGCCTTCTGCAGTAACCGGTGCATGTGTTTTTTGGGCACTGGCATTGAATGTCCCGCATTTACAAGTTCCAGGGGAACAGCTTCCCAAATGTACACTACATATATAACTATCCCTCAGGAACCCTCCATACTAGGATGGGCTATTAGACTTCAAAGGGCCCTGAATCTACCCTTCTTAAGGCACTGTTAGGGAATTTTAAGGTCTAATAGCCCATACTGGTACTCCATACATTCTGCGAAGCTTCTTCTCCTCGCTGCAGATGGCGACCATTTTCCTGGACTATAAGAAGGTAGTCTAGCCTCTACAGGGAGGATGATTAGGGTTTAGGGGTTTAAGGTTTAGGATTTAGTGTTTTGGGGCTTAGGTTTAGGTAGAACTAATGACTACCTTCATCATGCCTCCTGAACTTCGGGCTGTGGATTCAGGACCATTGCTGCTTGAGAGCGTTCTGCCTTGCTCCTAAGGGACGACATTTGGATTGCCTGATGTCTGGCACTTGCTATGGGATCTGGCATCTAGTTTCGCCCTCGAGAATAGACATGGTCCATGCGCACAGAATTGGGGCCTGCCTGCGGAACCTACCTAAGGGTTTCTCAGGTGGTATAGGGATAGCGTAGGCATGCGTTTGAAAGACAAGCTTGTACATGGCGAAGCGTGCAATGTTCCGCGGTACACATATAAGCGAGAGGGCATGCTGCTCAGTCATCCTCAGCAATCGCATCTGGGTGGTGCTTTGAAAACCCTCAAAATTAGCTCTGACTAGGTTCCCCTATATAAACATGGTAATTTCCCTAAATAAGGGAACCCCAATATAGACCCCAAAATACAATAGTCCTTATTATTGGGACCCCCAAAATGGTACCCCTAATTTTGGGAAACCCCAAATAGGGGTAAATATTCGTTGCCCCAAAGTGTCACCTAGGTGTGTCTCACCTTCAGGGCGCTCACGAAAGTTCTGGGCCTTGGATCAAAGTTCCGACTGCTGAGCTTTCCCTAGACCACCCAAGTACCCTCTACCAGGATGGGCTCTTAGACTTTAAATGGCCCTGAATCCACCCTTATTAAGGTACTGTTAGGGAATTTTAAGGTCTAATAGCCCATACTGGTATGGAGCCCGAGTACCCACAAATAGGACCTGCGTAGACCTGCATAGACCCTCATCAGGGTAGGTGGGGGGTTCTGGTTCCGGCTTCGGGCAAACCAATTACGCAGGCTTCACTTAAGGATGTAGAGTCCCTTGGAGACTGTCAGCCAGTGATGGTTTAGGGTTTAGGAGTTGGGCCCACCTCCCTACAAGACTCTATGCAGACCCCGCCCTGTGTTCCAGAAACGAATCTGCAATCACGCCCTTAATCCTAAACCTTTTCGGCCTAACTCTTGATCCTGGGATCCTTCTATAGCTTTTTATATAGCCTAAAAGACCCTGCAAACCCAATTTGAGGCCCAGCCATACTAAGGAGAAACCTAGATTCGGGTCTCGCTTCTTGGCAGCTGTAACCATGCATCTCACCTGCTGCAGCCTCGGCGAACTTCCGGGTTGATTTAGGGGTTTGGGGTTTAGGGCCTGAGTCCTTCTAGGTTAAGTTCGGGTTCAAGGTGCACATGAGCCATAGTCTACACTCCTACTATCCCCCTTCGTGACCCTGTAATGCTCCCCTATATAGGCCCGTTGCAGGAGTTTAGACCGTAACCCATATAAATACGTAAACGAGTTAAACAGAGAACTGACTGAACAAGTGTCAGACACAAATGCAGAAAGGTATATATGAAAATGATGACGCAGGCTGCGTTTTCGGGCGGTAAGGCGATGACAAGGAGAAGGCCTTCACCATATAGCTGCATATAAAGTATATAGAAATGTATAATAAGGCTATACAGGCCTATATATGAAGACTCACATGCAAAAGATCATGGAACATACAATGGGGACCTTGGGCTATATATCTTTTAAGGGATTTGGATGTCCTCGACTCAGGCGTCCGTTTCTGGGGTCCTCATAATACGGTCGAGTCCAAGTACTGAGATATTCTGGCTGAGGTGCCCAAAAACCCCTTACGACTGTAGTCACCGTAGACTGCAGCGCCTGGGACCTAAAACCTCAATGCTTGGGCACTTGGAGCGACGTAGATGGTGAATATTACAAATAACCGTATGTTCTGACTGATTGCGTCTTCCTGCGGGACAATCATGAGATGACCTTCTTGGTTTATTGTATTTGTATTCACTGGTTGTGATATCCCCCGCTTCTGCGCGGTTTCGAGAACCCTCATCCGGTTGCACTATCCTGGAGACGCGGTCTTTGGGTTCCCTGGGCTTTCGCAGCCTGACGTGGAAACTATCCTTAACATAAAGCCCACATGAAGCTCCTCGGTGGATGGAGGAAATCTTGGAGCACAAAAATCTCATCTTATAATTTATGTCGGCAAGTGCAAGACAGGTGGATGCCAAGTTGCATCTTCCATGTCATTTGAAGCTCCGCCTCTGTAATGCTTACGGAAGAATTTGCCTCCATGAAGGAATACATCGCCTGCATGTGTGAGAATTTGAATTCAGCGCTCTGGGCTTGGGCTTCTTGCGGAATCCAAGTTTGGTAGGTCGCATTCTCAACCCTAAACCCTAAACCCTAAACCCTAAACCCCTAAACCCTGTACAGAACCTACTTTGGCTACCCAGGTTTTTGAATGTGCAGGATGTGTATGGGCAAACACAGGGCTCCTTTTCCGAGCCATGGCCATGTTGCCACCGGCAGGGTGGTTTGCCTACATGCTCGCGGGCCCAAGAAGTAGAATCACTGTATTTTGGTGCTATCTGGTCTCTTGTCAAACCTATGGTCTCTGTTGGGTCTCCATTTTATTGCGGCCCGTAAAATTTAGGGTACCGTACCCAGAAAGGAGTCCTACTTTTGACCTGCCACCTCCAAGAAAAGGGAAGGTCTGGCAAACCCAGATGATAGCAGCTGTGCTCCATGGAGGATGTCTAGGGTCTAGGGTTTAGGGTTGGGCCCCCAACTTGAATCTCGTGGTTCTAGGTTGGGTGCTGCCCCCACTCAACAAAAGTTAGATGGTTGTTGTAGTGTGTATTATAAATATGTAGAGCCCTTCAAACTCATCTTATGACAGACTGCTTGTCAGTGGGTGGGGGCAGTACCCAATGTTTATGCCGTAGGTTGTTGAGGTACCCAAAAAGCACAGCTTCTCGTTTGTAATACTGGATTCAGATATACATACCATGGCAAGTATGGTTCAACAACGACCTTCAAGCAATCAACAAAGAGGAGTTGAAGAATAACTGGGCCCGTCTTCCGCAGGTTCTTTGCCTTGGTACTACGTAAGACCACCACACTGCACACCTTAGCCAAAAAGCCATCCTTAAATCTAGGGTTTGGGGTTGAGGTAGTACGGTTTAGGGTTTCACTCCTGTCCTTTCTTTTCTGTACCCGCGCTCAAACAAACAAAAGCCCTCTTCACAACACCAGAAAACTATGTCAATCAAAAAAGACCAAGGGACCTCCCATGTAACTAGAGGTGACAGAGACTGGCCGCCCGATAATGAACCTGATACACTGCCTTAGCAATGCTTGCTGCAATCCCTGCAAGAACATGTTCTCCAAACCCTATATATACACATATACATGCTACCATACATATAACCCTAAACCCTAAACCCTGAACCCTAAACCCTAAACCTTACCCCTGTACCCTAAACCCTATAAACCCTATGAACCCTATAAACCCTAGGGGTGGTCGCAGGACCTGCTGTCGGCAGGTGTTGTATGCCGCGCAGTCGATGCTCATCTTCGCTGCGAGGTCGCAGACTGAATTGTCCTGTGCTGTTTGCCGAGGTTTAGGGTTTAGGGACAATGTAGGTGTTGTTTGATAGGGGTAACATAGAGGTTATTATATTATAGTGATAATGGAAAAGAGAATGGAAACTACTATTTAAGGTAGGATCCCGCAACCCTAAACCGTGTGGCTGATGTGTAACTGCGGGGTTAGGAGCACCAGAAGCGAAACAATATGTCAGAACGGCAAATAGGTTAAACATGTACCTCCCCTCCCTGCATCTGATAAAGCAGGAGTCCAGCTTTAGCTGCTTGAAGTCGCACTGCCCGCGGAGGTTTGCAAGAAAGGAGCTGGCGTTGGTGCATTGTGCTTTCTGCGCATCCATCCGCAGTGTCGCGTTCCCGCACTCCTTGGACGGAAAAGGATTGAGGTTTCATTGTCTACGGCTCAGGATATTCCATGATTTTGGCGTTTGAGGCCTCAGGTCTTCTTCGTTGACAGCTTGGGACTCGGAGCGCCAGTTCTGAAGCATTGCAACACTCGATCTTAACGCCCTCAAACAAGTTGCACATAGACTTCGATCCAAAAGCAGGTCTGTTGCGTGTACTCCATATGATCTATAGCCTAGTATCCCCCGAAGTATCCAGTATAGTAGTCCCCTATATAATCCCCTATAACTCCTCTGTAAGGAGTTTAGACTATAGCTCACATTAAACCCTAACCCCTATAAACTACCCTATAATCCCAGTATCCATTTCATTTTCCATTTTCTTTTCCATTTGATTCTCCATTATTAGGGGCTCTAGGACTACCGGGCCGATACCAGCTTGAAGTCTTGAGTGTTTCAATGCTGGAAGGTCATGAAAAGCATCTGGGTTTAGGGTTTGGGTTTAGGGTCTGTTGCATATACCCTTTGTACAGGCTCTATAGGACTTCTGAGTCTAGAGTCTGGAGGCTGTGAATGTCTCCTAGCCGCTTGATGTTAGGGAGTGAAGAGAAAGTAAGATGGACACTTGCATATATTACTGTGGAATATTTATATGCCATTATATGCTACTATGGGGACGCATTCCTCCGTTCCCTGCCAACAGCCAGGTAGTCCAGGGCTTCAGGACCCTTGAAACATGCGCTGGGTGAAGCCCTAAAAACTCTTACACCCTTAATGAGCAGGGACCCTGAACTCTAAAGCACCTGGAATACTTCCCTTCCGCACTTCTTGAATCCACGCACGGATCTCGCTTCTAAATCCCACGATACTCAAACCCCTGTAAAAGCGTAAAGGGGACTCCCACACTGGGACCCACCTAAAACTTCTGGAAATCACCATGCGTGGCAGGCCTCTTTACTTGGCAAGGTAGAGTACAAGTGAAGCGCTCTGTTTGTAATCCTTGGCAATTAGATCTAACCTCAGTGAGCACTAGTTTAGCCAGCTACTCATCAGTGCCCAAAGACAAGTAATGACGACTCCAAGGCTACTTCTGGGAGCAAACAAGCAGGAGCTTCAGCATCAATAAGCACACTATACGAGGTATATGGAACCCCAATATAACCCCAATATACTATAGTAGTTTCCATTTTTCTTTTCCATTATCCCCTATATATAATATTGGTAATTCACAATAGTATTGGTGGATCGCAGCGACTTTGAACAACATACGTTGCCCCAAGTCGCCCGCAAAGAGTGTTTACTACGGACCAACTGTCATCTCCGAATGCTGCCGGGACATCCCTGGGGTCCCCAGGGCTGTCTGCGTCGAGAAGTCTGTGTAAGCTATAATCGAAAGCCCTTAAAAAGGGCTACTGTACATAACGGAGTATTGCAAGGTTTTTGAGGGGGATACTACGTAGGAGTTAAGACTACCACTATGGGCTATTAGACCTTAAGGGTACCTTAATCTACCCTTAATAGGGTCCTAATAGGGAATTTTAGGGTCGAATAGCCCATGCTGGTATAGCTCATGTATAGCAAAGACTCATACTTCCGCGTGAGGAGATTCTGCAGACTTGCCTCAAACTCCTGCAGTAGCTGAAGGATATGAGGCTTTGTTAGGTAGACCCCCCACCAGGTAATAGTCTAGGGTCCTCTTATATTCTGGTTATACCACTACTAAACAGGGTGGGGGTCCACATAGGGTTCGCGCTTCTTCACAGATTTGTTCAGGGACCCTCCTGCTAAGAAGGTTCAAGGCTTGGGTGCAACCAGGCTTGCGGAATATATTAGAAAATATATGGCCTGGGGATCAGGGCACCTGGATCTACGCGTATCGTCCCCCTTAAGTAGATAGAATATGTCTCTGGGGTATATTATAAAAAGATCCCCATATACCACATATTCTATCTACTTAAGGGGGACTGTACATCCTGAAAAGCACACTGAATTTGACTACCAAGCACAGCCGCATGGTTGTAGCTTTCCGTCCTGTTTAACCTTGCCTACGTGAGGGTCTATATCAACTCTACACCCTACACCTTGTGAAGGAGTTCTAGTATCTTCACACCAAATCATGAGACCCTAGAGGTCTACGTTCCTGTGCGGGATTTAAATTTAGGATTGAGGGTCTAGGGCTTAGATGATAAAAGGGCTGGGCCAATCTGAGCCCTACACACCCTAATCCCTGAAGCCCACAACCCTGAGCCCCGACCCACAAACCCTAAACCCTCACGACAAAAATCCTCTACGGGTTCTGAAGACTTCTCCCAGCATGGGCTATTGCACCCTAAAATTCCCTATTAGGACCCTATTAAGGGTAGATTAAGGTACCCTTAAGGTCTAATAGCCCATAGTGGTCCCCGGGAGTCGGAGCGCCTGGGAGGCTCCTGGAAGGCCTCTGAGGCTCCTAATTATCTAGGGTTTAGGGTTTAGGGTTTAAGGTTTAGGATTTAGGGTTTAGGGTTTAGGCCTAAACTAAATCTTGGGGTTGAAAAACCAGAAGACTAAATCAACCCCTCTCAACCCCAACACGAAAAAAAAGTACCCCCAATCTTGGGAAACCCTAGACCCTAAGTAACTCCAATATTAACCCCAAGTATTCCCTTGAAAGGTACCTCTCATCTTGGGAAAACCCCCAGATGTTTCAGAAGTCCCAGCCCTGAATAGTAACTTCCATTTTCTTTTCCAGTATCCCCTGCGTATCCCCTATGTACCCCTATATAACCTTATATCTCCTGTATAATCCTACCCCCCCCCCACCCATGCGCGTGTCCTGGATCTGCCGCTCCTGAGATCCGAGGCTGCACAATGACGCGGTTTAGGTTTAGGGTTTTGTTGGGGTTTAGGAGTATATAAAGGTTTAAAAGGTCTAGGGTTTTAGGGTTTAAGCTTTAGGGGTTCAGGGCGGAAGGTTTAGAGTTTTAGGGTTTAGGGTTGAGGGGTTTAGGGTTGCAGGTTTAGGGTGTAGGGTTTAAGGCAAAGCAACAAGTTCAGGGCTTGGAGAACTCGGTGTATCTTCTTGAAGTCACCATGATAATAATACTGGATATATGTATATATATATATACTAACTAATACTGTTACCTATAGCAACTTGCAACTAGTTCCTTAACAGCAACTCAATTTTCCCACCACATATTACACACATGTCTATGAGTATGTACACCTGTAGCTATACCTACATGCATACATACATATGTACTAGAGCTAGAACATATTGTAGTATGCTATAATGGTTTTGTGTATTCTATTAACCTCAAACCATAAACCGCGTGGATACATCAAGTTAGACTAAGGGCTTGCTTGTGGCTTTTACTTTGGTGGTTTAGGGTTTAGGGTTGTCTGGCTTCACTTCCAGACGGTACCGTGCACCTGAATATCTAGACCCTCCTTCTGCCCTCTATTATACATAATGCCCACTGTTGGGGACCATCTACCCCTTTTAAGGGACACAAGGAGGGTCCTGCTACTTGATTCACGGGCACAAGCAGGCAAACACATCCCTAATTAAGGGGAGGGTCCTGGCATTTAATCGCCGGCAAAACCCTAAACCCTAAACCCCGAAATAAATCAAGCATAGCCTTAAATGCCGGGATCTGTCATTGTAAAGAACAAAAGAAGGCCAGGTCGTTGGGATTTCTTGAAGGTTTCGGGTTTAGGAATTAGGGTCTAGGAGTTAGGGTGTAGCTATGATGGTTACATATGTATACATATATGTATATATAGAGGTCATATAGGGACTATATGAGGCCACATAGGGGAATGGAAGGAAACATAGAAACGCTATTGAAGAGTTTCGTGCGAGATTCTCTGGTGCCTGCAGCCTGAAACAATCAATAGACAAACAGCAAAATCGGCAGCAACCACGATGCAGCAACCACGATAACAATAACTTTAACCCTGCTAATGATGATAACCCAGCCCCACATTCAGATTCCGAACATAGAAGCTGGGACCCTTCTCTTCCAGCTCTCTTCGTGAACCTCATGCATTGGGCGAAGCAAGAATCCAGCCTGAGGTAAACTACAGTATATAGCTCACCAATGTGTGAAAGCAACATTATGAGTGATTGTTTCTGGCCGCCTGTATGTCCCTCCAAGATGTATTCCTAAATTGGAAGAAGGCCAGCATGAAAGGAGCCGATAATAAGTACAAAAACATGCAAATCCCTCCATAGCCCCTCAGATCATCATCTTGAGAGACCTAGGTAGGCATGTTACGAAACACAACAGACAGTTATGACGATGACCACAAGTGACTCTGGGAGATTGCCTGGATATAACTTGAGATGTTACCGATCTATTGCCTCTGTGAATGGGGTATAGGGATACATAGGTAGGGTCCCTTTAAAGGCGATTATACACTTATAGAGATATATAGGTAAAGGCCAGGCGCATGATAAGCCTCGACCTCTTCAGCACCATGCGCGAAGCAGGGCGCGGCCACCGGAAGCTTGTCGGCTTCCTAGCAAACTGAGGCGGATATGAGAGGGTTTGCAAGAATTCGGTGTTATGCAGTTCTTTGGTCTTACACAGGTTTTCTAGAATGATGGGTGTTTTTGGGGAGCCCCTGTTTCTGGGGGTTAGAACAGCTTGGGAGACTGTCTTAGGATCCGGGCCTTCTCCAAGTTGTTGAACCCGTTGTTGGTTGCTTCCCCTGTTATAGGGATGAACTCCGCACACCGTTTTGAATAAGCAAATGGGTGTTGGGCTCAAGACTGACGTCATAGTACCAGGGGTCGGGACTGTCGGTTGAAAACCTTTGGGAGTCGCTACCAGAACCCTAGACCCTAAACCCTGGGCCTTTTTCAGCGTTTGGGGTCGAGTGCGGGGCTGATTTGCGGGCTCAAGCGTGGGTTGAATGCTAACCGTTTAAGATTAGGGTTCAGGGTCATGTGCATGGGATGTTCCATGTTTCCCTCTGCGTTTTAGTCGGGGGTCGCAGGTATGCGCAACTGTACTTTCACAAGTGTTAGAAGGGATATGGGTCATCATTCAATCTTCTGCATAGAGTCGCACATAGAGCAGCTGCTGCTACTCCTACTCCTACTCCTACTCCTACTACTACTACTACTACGACGACTACTACTATTATAACTACTATCATAACTACTACTACTACTACTACTGCTACTACTACTACTACTACTACGACGGCTACTACTCAGGGTCTCTCAAGACAAGGTGTCTCAACCTTGTGAACTGCTTAGGTAATGGGAAGGCGAGTCTGTAGTATCCGGTATTCTGTAGTCGAAACGGCTAAGCTCGGCTCGGTCTTAATAATTGTAGGTTTGGGGTCCCTGTAAAAAAGAATTTCTGGGGCCTTAGAGGGGTTGTACGCGGATCAAGAGTAGCAAAGCTCAACACTAATTTCAAACTCACCGCTGCTATTTGCTGGCACCGGAATGTCTCCAAAAATGCTTGTGTGCATTTTGCACAGGCCTAAAAGAGTGGACTTTTGTGTTTCCTTGCACGCGTTGCAACATAATTTCTACGTACTCTCTGGTAGCTCTTTGCAACTCCTTGAAAAGTGCAAAACAATATTTTCTGCGTTGCAACCTCCAACCCGAAACGAGACACCGCAATCGTATGTTCTAGTATATTAGAGGTTCTTATTGTTCAGTATGGGTAGTATGTTATAGTATATGCTATAGTCTATTTAGTATCTTATAGTACAATGTAGATACTATGTTATGGTATATTATAGTATGGTGAGGTCTGGCCCAGCGACGCTGTAGAGTGTACACTTTGCCGATTTGATGCTCTCCTTGCTGATTGGCAGGTCGGGGCTTGGGGTCCAAGAGTTTCAAGGTCCTAGTCTTACACCATAGTTTCTTGCGAACTCCAAGCCTCAGCCTTGTGAAGTCTTGGAACTGACATGCTGAGACACCCAAAGTCAAGACAACTAAAGTTTACAATTTGCACATGTCTTCGACATGTTTTCAGCAAACTTCATGCTAGGTGAGTAAGCGAGTCTCTGCCGCGCTGAGGAGTGTACCACAAGAAGTCACCTGCGACAGAGAGCTGTGTGGGTGTAGGGTTTAGGTTAGGGTTTCGGGTGGCGTGCAGCTGGGCTTGAAGTTTTCAGAGGTGTAGCCTGCAGGCTTCCAGGCATGGGTGTTTTTCCTTTGTGTCGTTGTATTGTGTCTATACTGTACACTTACTGCAACACGTATGCCTCTGCTAGGCAAGGACTGACAGGGAGAACGTCAAACCTCTGCTGGTTAGACCCCAGCCAAAATCCTGAAGCTCCATCTACAAATCAAACGAAAAGCAAGTTGAGCTTCAGAGGTCTTCCTAAATCAAGCCATTTTGTTCCCAAGAAGTTTAGCGTTCTTTAGGGTTCCCCCGCCAAGCCCTCAACCCGAAACCGCCTGGTCCACCATCAGCGACTGCTGCTTGCGACACAGCTCATGGTCGGTAGTGAATCTCACGATGGAGACCCTGAAAAAAGTCAGGGCATGGATTTGACGGCCCTGACCAGTATATTTTTGCATATTCAAGTCAAGTATAGTATAGGATAGCGAAGTATAGTATGGTATGGTATGGTAAGTATGGTAGAAGATGTTAAAGAATACAGTACATTGCCTTGTATTACAGTACATGATAGTGTAATCCCTAGATGCAGGTTCCTACGGCCAACAATAAACATGCTCGGGCTGAGAAAGTACCAGTCGGGTGACCGTACTTCCTTTACGAAGCGAGCTTGCGCAAGAATATGTCCTAAAGACACGGTCGTATGGATGGGCAACGCCATCTACAGTACTACAAATTTATGAATCCCAGCTAACCTTGCGGCTATGCCAATTTTGACCAATGTTCCTCCTAGGATTCTAGGTTCTATAGGTCTTACTACAAGTAGCACCTTGAGCCTCCCTGTAAATGTAAAGACTTTACACATGCTCGGGTGCTCCATGCCGCCTCTCAGGACATTAGGACCATTATGCACATGTGATGCCTTCATGAAAGTTGCTTGGAAGCATGCTTATGCTTGGTACGGGGCAGTCCGGATTGCAGACCTTTGTCTCGGACCATACCCTGGAAAGCCAGATTTGCATAAGTGGCCATTCGCGTTGCGTTGGCACCGTGTATGTTGAGCCAATTGAAACAAGCTGAAAGAAACTCACCTTTAAGTTGCAACTTGTAAGCACTACACCCTAAACCCTAAGCGGAGTTACCAAGGATGCCATTAACTCACAATTGCCAAACATAATATTTATAGTTTGCTGACACACACACACACTGAATGCGAGAACAGCCCCGCCTTTTGTGGAAGCTCCTATCTAGCCCCAAAAGGCACAATCTGGCATAAACCCACAACAAATAGACCCTGTTGACAAACATCCTCAACATAAAGTCGCTTAAAATGCGTGTCCATGGTTTTTTCGAATCCTTACACTAAGGCCGTTAAGCCCAGACCCGGCGGTTTTTTCGAATCCTTACACTAAGGCCGTTAAGCCCAGACCCGGCGCCCTACACCTGAAAGCCCTGAACCCCAAACCCAGAGCCCCAATCGCGCGGAACCATCAATAACTGAATAACTAGCATCCCACCTAAAGCCCCACACCCTGAACTTAAGGACGTAAACTCCAAAACTTAGACCCCCAAAACCCTGAACACTCCTGCCTATGAATCCCTCCCACTACTACTAGAACAGCGCACCCACTGTGACAGAGCACTCCTCCAAAGTACGTCTCCCAATAAAGATTGAAACTAGTGGGTTCGGGGCCGTCCATACTAGAAAACACAGTTTTGGTCTCAAAAGAAACCTGAACGTAATCCCAAAGTAAACTCCACATGATCTCCTGAGCTACTTCGAGGGTCAGGGAGACTTTCGTAATTATACCTATAACCCTTTAGCCATAAAGCAAATCCCCATTCTTAACCCAATGACTAAGTCCTTCTGACCCTGCAAGTGAGCTATAGTCTAAACCCTAAACCCTAAACTCCTAGTAATAAGCCCTATAATGGTCCTCTATATTATCCCTTATAGAACCAGCCTTTCAGGAGATTAGCCTACATTGCAAGTAGGGTCCCTACGAGCCCCCACCCTAAACCCTAAAACCTTTATCAGCCAGAGGGCTGATCTGTCACAGACCTGTTGAAGGATTCCAGCTGGTCCTGGGCTTAGCTTGCCTTCCCCAAACTACTAGGCTTTAGGAATTAAGGCGTTTGGAGTCTTCTGTTGTTTCATACTCCTCCCCAAACTACCATGGAATCCCATTTAGCCTCCTTCTAGAGGGACAGGAGTCGAGTTAAAACGGTAATGCGTAGACTGCTCAGGAGTAAGGGAGAGACGCATGCGGCAGCGCTCTGCGGCACTAGGACCGACAACTTAGGAGTCGCGCCCTAAACCCTGAACCCGCGCAGGTATCGAGCCTTAGTCATCCCTCTACAGAAGGGCGTGGCAATCCACACACAGGCATGCTTCCCACAAAGAAATGACGATATAGTAGTCCCCCTGAAGGCAGGGACCTCAACATGGACCCCAAAATACGATAATTCTTATCGAGACCCCCCAAAAAAGGTGCCCCTATTCTTGGGATTCCCCTATATGCAGTGTAAGACTCTGTCCCATGACTTACAACAAGTGTCTATGTAGGTAGTTGAATGATGAGGAGTAGATGGTCTTCAGGAAGGCTGCTAGCAGTGTTGACACGCCAGGCTGCCACACAACTGCAAAAATCAGCAAGTGAGGTTTCAACAGATTCCTCAGTATGTGTGATGGTTTTGAATCCCTCATCACAATGCCAACTGTACGTATCCAAGAACTGGCTAACCGTTGAGAAACTTAGATTAGCTCTATTGTTCAGGAAGCCACCATTTCACAAACTATCCGTATTATGGTCACTTGAATTGTAACTACGCTTTATCAGCAAAACTGCCAAGGGTCCTCTTCGCACTTGAGGAAGAGCTCGTAAAAGCCTAGATTGGGATCACATGAAGACAGGGATTCGGGTCAGCCTTCGCCTCACTGTGAGAATCATTGTCACATTTTTCTACACATACGTCACTGTTGCGCTAAAGAGGTATCGCAGTAGGAGGTGGGCCTTAGTTACGAAGTGACTTGAAAAACTGAACAGTAAGTGACCTCAAGCCTCCTCTCAAGGACTGATATATTGACTGACTGGTTGGTTGACTGATTGATTGATTGGTTTGTTGGTTGATTGATTGGTGGATTGAAGCCTGGGAGCAGGGGTGCTCTGACTTCTTAGGCACGGAGAAACTAGTGGACTGTTGCCATGAACGACCTTGAAATGTAGGGGGTTCCAGAAAGGAGGGGCCGCAATCTACACCACAACATACTCTAATCCTCACTATAGGAATCCCCCCCCCAAAAAAGGACCCCCCCAAACCCTAAACTCCTAAACCCTAAAGGATCCCAAGTTTTGGTTAAACTCTCATTCATTTCGTTGCAAAAACCCACAGGACTCCACCCAACAAAAAATGTTAAACACCTATGGTCCCCCTTTAGTAGATAGAATATGGCTTTGGGTATATCATAATAAGATCCCCATATACCCCATATTCTATCTACTTTAGGGGAACTATACCCCTAAACCAAAAAACCCTAATCCCTTAACCCTGCAAAGCCCCCAGCATGGTAGACACCAAATTGTAAAGCCGCTGCAGTTGAGGGCCGTTCTGCTCATGATCTTGAAGCTCTACTCATTTGTCGGCAGCGCCTACATCCTTAAGAAGAGGTGTTGGGGGCATATCGTATCAGCCCAAGAAGGGCAGGAATTTTCGAGGAAAAGAGTTTGAATCTGTGGGGTGGATGCTTGGAGGTTCAGAGAAATTCCAACCCACGTAAAATTGTACTCACATCCCAATGTAAAGCCCTGTCGGGCAGTACGACCCATATATAGATAGACAATATATTGCAGTATGCATACCCATCACTGTTCCATTTGATTTTCCATTTGATTCACTATTTGTGGGTTGTACTTACCCTGAAGCTCCATGCAAAGGATTTTGGATAACATCTGCTAAGGCCTCTCTAAACGCTAAGCCGTAAACCTTAAACCCCTGCAAAACCCCAAGCCCTACACCCTGAATCCTAAATCGTAATCCCTAAACCCTAAACCCCAAATCCTAAATCCTAAACCCTAAATCCCGGCTAAATCCTAAACCCTAACGCCTAAACTCTAAACACTAAATAACCCCAATATAGCAGTTTCCATTTCATTTTCCATTTTGTTTTCCATTTGATTCTCCATTATCCGGGGTACTATCCCTACATATCCCTATATCCCCACTGCCATGCACCGCCAGGCTTCGGAGCAGTGAAGCAGAGCTGCAGATGAGGCTCCACACGGATTTACTTACCTCTGGTTAGGGTTTAGGGTTTAGGGTTCAGGGTTTAGGGTTTAGGGTTTAGGGTTGAGGGTTCAAGGTTGAGGGTTTATTGTTTAGGGTTTAGGACTCAGGGTTGAGGGTTTATTGTTTAGGTTTAGAAAAGAATGGATCACTATAGTAGTTCCCATAGAGGTCCCAGTAGCATAGTACTTTGATTTTTCTTTTGCATCCCTTCATTCCTTTCGGAACACAGGCAAGCTAAGGGTTTTTAGAGCTTAGGATTTACACCTTAAACTCTAAACCCAAAAAGCAGGTAAAGGGTTTAGGGTTTAGGGACGATTGTCCTTTGAAAGTCCAATCTGAGGCTCCATTTGTGCTTGGGTATGGCAAGCCCAATTATGGCCTTTCGCCCTAAACCTTCACACCCTTATCTCTGAATCCTACATATTTCCATAGCCCCTCCTACAGGTGGTGAAGGGCACACCAAAATCCTCCTTAGAGAGTTAGGGCAACTGTATCGTTGTAGCCCAACTTTACTTGTACTTATCACCCAAGTATAAGTATAAGCCCTCTAACATGGCTACAGTTGGGCCCTAGACCCTAAATAGTGTTTTCCAGTTTCCTTTCCATTATCCCCATATAACCCTAGACAGCCATTATAAAACCCTATACCTGTTGCAACTAGGTGGTACTTGTTAAGCCTTAAATTCTCAGGTATATCCCTAACCATTACTTCATTGTCCATTTGATCCTGCATTCTCGGCTGTCAAGTACCGTGAACCACCCCGAACCCTATGTAATCCATTATCGTAGTTTCCATTTTCTTTTCCATTATCCCTATATAACCTGATTATATACACTCTAATCCCTCCAAGCAACCCTAAACCCTATGGAACCAACCCTAAACCCTAAGCCCTAAGCCCTAAACCCTAAACCCTAAGCCCTGTATAATATACTCCCAGTATAGTACTTTCCATGTTGTTTTCCATTATCCCAATATTACCCCAATGTACTATAGTAGTTGCCATTTTCTTTTTCATTATCCTGTTATTGTCCCAATGTACTAATAGTTGCCATTTTCTTTTCCATTATCCCAACACAACCCCAAAATAACAGTACAATCCCTCTAATTTAACCCCTATACAATCCCTATAACTCCTATAGTTTCCATTTGCCATTATCCCAATATGTCACAAGGTTCAGGGCTTACGGTTTAGCCAGCTTAGGTTTAGGAAGTGTAGGGCCTTGGATTGCTTCAGGCTTTGCATCTCGGACTTACTTCAGTTTAGGGTTTGGGGTTTAGGGTTTGGGGTTTAGGATTTAGGTTTTGGGGTTTAGGGTTTAGGGTTTGGGGTTTTGGGTTTGGAGCTGTGGGACGGCATATGGCTAAGGGGTTGGGATCACTGGCTCACGGTTTATGGTCCATGGCTGAGGGAGCTTGGGGTCTAGGGTTTTGGGGCCTTTTAGGTTTTGTAAGCTTAAGGGCTTAGCATGCAGCATCTGAAGCAATTTTTGGGGGGTAGGGAAATGTTCGGGATGAACATGGGGGGATTCCAGGTCAATGGATTTCTTAAAAGAGGAGTCAAGGATTTCCAGCCCTAAACCCTAACCCCAAACCTTGTGGCTTTGAACTGTAGGCCGAAGGGATGAGAGTGCAGGTCTTTGGGAGGTTCGAGGAGCTTCAGATAGTGGGGGTTATGAGTTTAGAGGCTTGCGCTCAAGGGTTTAGGGTTTGGTAGGGTTTAGGGTTTGGGGTTTAGGATTTAATGCACACCCCTGCTCAATAAACCACCTCCCCTCGATAGGGATTATAGTAGGGATCCTAATATTCAGGGCTTTAAAAGGAGGGGGTTTATTAATCATGGGTTTCCATCAGGGTTTAGGGTTTAGGTAAACCGTAAACCCTAAACCCTAGGATTAAGGGCTTAGGGTATCTCGCCCGAGTCTCAGAAGAAGCCAGGGCGCTTCCTGCAGCCCGAGATCCCGATGGTTCGGCCGCCGCAGCCGCATCCAGACTAGATTAGAGTATGATATAGTATATAGAATACAGAGTATATGATAGTATGTTATATCATAGTATACTACAGTATATTATAGGACAGAATAGTAGAATATAGTATATTATAATATAATATTGTATATTATAGAATATTTTTTGTATGCGATAGTATATCCTAGTATATTGCCGTATAATATAGTATATTATAGACTACATCTGGTCAAGTATTTTACGCTGCTGGCATTCGTGAGATTCCAACCTTGCACGCACACATTTACCTCGCAAGAAGGCCATCCATTTTAGGGTTTAGGGTTTAGGGTTTAGGATTTAGGGTCAAGGCCATCCATTTGCAGATCACTCTCTGCCCTAAAGTTGCCCGAATCCTGACATAGCCTACACCTGCCTAACAACCAAACCGCCCCAAACCGCATGAATCACTAACACTAATTTGCAAACTTTAAGCCCCCCCCCCCCCAGCCCCCCAAATCCACAAAGCGTATACAGCTGCTAGATTTTTCGAAGTATCGATCGTATGTCTGCATGCATGCATGTATGGATATATATATACACACATACATGCACTGGAATTCATCAAAGCAGTGCTTATGGAATCCTCAACAAGGACCCTGTACTCCCCCTAGACTTCATTTATGCCTGAGGTCCCTACAGGCACCCATTTTTGAGAAACCCTCATATGAAGAAGACGTATCTGCCGATTCACTTACCTCTCGTTCCCATGGATTAGACTACTGTAGTCTTTGCAGAATCTCCAATTATGTAGCTTCCCCTTTCTTTTCCATTCCCTCACTGAACGGCAAACCCTAAACCCTGAATGGTTTTTAAAACATCTTGAACAGTAGAAGCTATTTTCTCTTCCATTCCTTCTGTCCCTGTACACTATACACCCTAAACCCTAAACTTTAAATTCTTAACCCTAAACCCTAAACTTTAAATTCTAAACCATAAACCCTACACTTTAAATTCTAAACCCTAAACCCTAAACTAAATTCTAAACCCTAAA
>CAJNIZ010043220.1:4857-28646 GCA_905231905.1 Symbiodinium pilosum
TTGTTCTTGTTCTTGTTCTTGTAGGCTTCATGCCCATGAGCTCTCAAGTTTTGGAGGTTTGTGTTTTGCTGTGGACGTTGACAAGCACCTTCTAGTATGTGAGAGTGGTCTTGGCAACTTCATTGATGGTTCTCATGCTTGCTGGTGGGGGTGAATCCGGCAATCACCACAACCACCACAGCATAAGTACTTGATTCCCTAGCGCCGCCTCTCCAGCCATGCTGATCTTTGAGCAAGCAACGCGGAGATCCAGCTGGGATGCCCAACTCGCTGGCAGTACCCCCACTTCCCCAGCTTCAAGGTTACTGTGTTCGTATGGTTTTGAGGCACTCGAAGGCTATGACGCCTGTGCGGATGAGGTCGGTTGGACAGCAGCAGAGGCAGCCTCCAACCTACGGTGCGCCAATCTGCGGAATCCCGCGCAGACCTCTCAGGCCACGAAGGGCGTACGGTTTGCCAGCGAGGCAACCGTGGTAACCTTCACGGTGGATTCTCTGGGCCAGCCAACGCCCCAGCGGGAAGTGCTGTGGGGTCCAGCTTTGGAGGAGTGATGGCTACGCTTTGCCTCCGTTCCAGCGAAGGACGCAGGCCCAAAGGGCTTCGGCAGGATTCGTGTCCACTGATTCCCTGACCACGAACTGATCGTGCTTATTGCGGCTAATCTCTGACAAATCCCTTAAGTCCGGAGATCCGGATTCCTGCTTGAATCCTGAACCGTAAAGCAAGCCCTTTAAATCTGGGGCCACGTTAGGGATGCTAGAAGAATATTGTTGACATGTGGAACTGTGAGAAGGATCATTTCTCTTCCCAGACGCAAACAGCTAAACCCTGGCCCTTAAACCCTAAGACGCACTTCAAAACAAATCCTCCGCCTCGTGCTGCAAGCTTTGACAACGATGTACAGCGAAGTGGGCTTCTTTAGTTGGGTAGGTTTTTCCTTTTGGGCTTACTTTGGGATCCTGAAACGGAAATGGCTTCGACCCATTTTAGCATTAGAGCTTACGGCCCCGCAGTGCACGGACACAGACTGCGTGAATAACCTTAACAATCCCCTTAAAGCCGGCTTGCTTATAGACAGCAGGCCAAAGATAGCTTGCTTTGGACGTAGAGCCCCAGGGTTCGGTCATTCCCTCTTACCGTAGCAATTGCCACAAGAGCCACTAGTTAGGAGTTCCGAAAACACCTGATAAGACCCCTTTAAGGACAGTTGCTGTAAGGTGCCATGACCCAAGGTCCTCGTAGTTCCCTATCCCTTAAAACACCCAGCCCTTAAGCCCTTCCCTAAGGGTCCAAGGACCCAAATAACACGGTTTTAGGGCCCCAATATGATAGTATTAATGGTATTTGGGCCCTAACCCTATTATTTGGGTCCTTGGACCCTTAAGCCCTAAACCCTAAACCCTATATATCCCCCTAGAACCCCTTTAAAGGAACCCTATTATTTGGGTCCTTGGACCCTTAAGCCCTTCCGAAGAACCTGCAACCCTTGAGATGTTGGAGTTTCCCAGGAGCTTCAAATCTTCAGGGGCCTACCGCAACCCAGAAGTTTTTCAAGCCCTGTGTTATATGGGCTAGAGTCTAAGCTCCTAGCTTCCCCTTTGTAGTAACCCCTCTAGTAGTCCCGAATGTAGTCCCCTATATAACTCAAACCCTATGGCTAACTCCCAAACTCTATGACTACAGGCCCTACACTCCACGAATAGGGGCCCCTGCATAGACCCTCAACAGATTATGTGCTTGATTGCAAAGACTCCCCAAAGAAGGAACCTTAAACACTAAACCGCAGTAACTAAGTTGTGCAAAGCCCCAAATCTTCAAGCCATTTCTGAGTCCACGGGCCACTTTTTCAACCTTTGCGGCTGCACGGATGTGACTCGGACAACACCCTCCGGTGTGGGGTTGAAGGTTTATGGTTGGGGGTTTAGGGCATGGGAGGCCTTGGGGTTTAGCGTAGGAAGCCGGCACAGGCTCCACATAAGAGCCCCTGCTTGGACTCCTGGATTTAAGTTTATGGCTTATGGGATTTGGGAAGGGGGCTTAGGTTAAGGAAATAGGGTCCAGGGTTATGGGGTAGAAGGTTGAAGATCTATTGAGGTGTGTTGTTTGGAGGTACAGGTTTCAATTTCGGTCATATGGAGCTCAGGCAACTGGGTTCAGGCTGAAGGATTTGGGACTTGCGCACTCGGACTTCGCCACATACCCACATATATTGGGTAGATGGACCCTGGGGGCAAGTTTTTTGCAATTGGACATGGTGTATGGGCTGCCGCAGTTACACGGCAAGGTGTGGCGAGTTTTTGTAGGGGGGGGCTTCTGCAGCCCGGAGCCCCTCCACCCAAACTCCTACAGTAATGCACACCCCGCCTTTGCTCCTACGCCTAAACACCCCAAGCCCTGAATCCCACAACATTCCCCCCCAACCTTTGTTGTGCTGCTGGGAGCACTTAGGTTATCGGTTTCGAGGGCAGCGCGAAGGCGGACCTATAGCGTGGAAGACGATTGTTTACAGGTTTAGGGCGGAGGGTTGAGTTCTACAGGGTTCGTGGGTCCCTGTCATGCAGAAGTCGGAAGAACGAGTGTAAGGTACAGTTAGCACCCGCCTGAATGCTTAAATTCCTACAGCTGGGTTTTCTTCCAGTCCAGAGACGCATGGAGGGTGCTCTCAAACTTCTAAAGCAAGTATTTTGGATTCGGTCCTGGAGTTTTTGGTTTGGATCCAGAGCCTCAGGGTTGCACGAGTTTCCTTCGGTGGCGCGAGTTGTAACAGTCCTTCTCGTGAAGCAAAAAAGGTTTAAGTTGTGAAGCTTTCCAGTACAGGTGCTTCAGGGACTCAAGTAATGTAGACCCATGATTTATACACCCACTCCTTTTAAGGGCCTTAATATAAGTATGATAATCCCTATTAAGGGGAAGGGGTGTATCAATCAGCGGTTTGGGTAATTTTGCAAGGTACGAGGCTGAGGCATTCGGGGTCTCTGCAGCTTGGCCTAAAAGCCTTTTCTTTCAAGGCCTGGACACTTTGAAGAGACATCACCCGACCTCACCCGAATGGTGGTTAAACAGGGAATAGTGCCAAAATGGGGTTTAATTTGTGAGCTGAAATTAGTCTAGATTACCCTGATTCAAGGCTCTGCGATCCAGGTCTTGCGGGCTTCGGTGTTGGCATTGCACTTGTCCTGCCTCCCTGGAGCCGCGTACTGTGAACCATGTTGCACCTTCCTAGCCCCCATATCAACTCCCAGACCGTAAGCCTCTAAGCCTCTGCTTACAAAGCCTCGAAAAAAGAATTTCAATCCCAACCCCAATTCAAACCCTCATCCCCAACTTACCGACTCTCCAAACCCTTGAGAATAAAATCCTTAAGCCCCCAAATCTCTAGATCCTGAGATTTCAACACGACACTAAACTCCAGACTGCAAAGTCCTGACTATGGGCCCCTACTATGGGCCCGTACCTGTCGGTGCTAGTCTTGTTTTATAGGGTAACCTGAGATGGTGCGCAAGTCTATAGAGGCGGTCATCAACATGTATGAGATCAAGCTTGGCCCTAAGCATACGGGTTCGAGGTCAGGGAGGAGGGTTTACGGAACAGGGATTACGGGGAATAGGGTTCAGGTTAAGGGAACTTGGTTGAGGGTTTAGGGAGCAAAGATGAAGGAATAGGGTTTACGGATGTTGAGGGCTGAGGTTTTTCTAGAACAAAGTTCAGGGTAGGGGACAGGGATTAGTGTTTGGGGCTCGGCGGTTTAGGTGTTAGGGTTGGTCGGGAGCATGTCTTTTTGATATGTCTCCAGGGTTTAGGGTCTATGGTTCAGGGCTTCGGACGCTGAAAAGGACAGAGCAATTAGGCTTACGTAGGGCCTTGGGGCGTCACAGGGACTTATAGGGCATAACTAGGCTTATTATGACATGGCTTTTGGGGTGGCTCGGCAACTATATTTATTGTATTTTATTGTCATATTGTCACCCCATTTGCTAATGTTAGCTGAACATTGGGGGTTCAGGGTTTAAGGGTCTAGGGCTTGAAAATACTTCCCGTGGAGCTGATATTGGGGAGCAGCGCAGCCACTATCCACTTGCAAGAGGTTGAAGATAGAGGCCTCGCCAGTTGCCAACAATACGGTCCTTCTTTCTTGGCCATTGGATTTTGATTTTTTTAAATAAATATTGGTAAGCCCTGGGCCCTGAACCCCTAAACCCTAAACCCTAAACCCTCCCTAAGCCCTGAACCCCCACCAACCGTAAACACAAAACCCGAAGCTCCAAACCCTCGGGTCTAGGTCAACAGCAATTGTTACTAACCCAGAGGGTCCATGTACCCAATAATTAGGTACTTGGGATTTGGGTAATTGTTTTTCTAATACAGGTTTTGGGTAAGTATGTGATTATTAGGTACATGGACCCTCTAAGTAATTGCAAAAGGCAAAAGCAATACAAAGAAGAGTCCGTCTAAATTCAGTCAAGACTCCCTTCCTGAACCTTCTAGAATTTAAACAAACCATCCTAAGCCCCGAACCCCAAACTCCAAACCCTAAACCCTAGATCCTAAAACCTAAGCCCCAAACCCTAAATCCTACATCCTAAACCCTAAACACTAACTCCTAAACCCCAACTCCCCCCCCCTTGGACCAAGCCTAAGGCCATGGAACGCAAGGAGCCTGATTCGCGACAACCTCAACAAACAGGCGCGGTTTTGGCTTGAGGGGTTTCGGGGCGGGGGAGGGGAGGGTGGGGGAGGGTGTCAGGGTTTATGTTAGGGTTTAGGGTTTGGGGTTCAGGATTTAGGGTTAGGGTTTTATGTTAGGGCTTGGGTTTTAGGATTTAGGGTTTGGGGTTCAGGGTAAGGGTTCGGAGTTTCGGGTTATTAGGGTTTAGGCGTGGGGCGCGGGGGGTTCTGATTTAGCGTCTGGGGGCCATGACAATTTTGTTTGGATATTGTGCCTAATGCTCTTTGCATCTTGCCAGCTTCCCCCCAATAAGGCTTCCATCCTAAACTTTAGGGTTTAGGGTTTAGGGTTAAACTTTATCCTAAACCACCCCTAACCAGAACACTAAAAGCTCCCCTTTTTCAGGGCGAGTTGGCGCGGAAGTCGCCGTTGCGCAAGGTGCCTGTCATGGCGCCTCGGTTACTGGGGAGGGCTTTGTCCTGGTTGTGTTTCTGTTGTTTACGGTTTAGTGTTAGGAAAAGTAAGACCTGAGTACATGTCCAGAATTCTGCTTTCAGGGCGGGGACGCGGGAAAACCAGACAGAAAGGCTTCAAACTCATTGTGATGACTGAAGCTATTGTCGTTGGTGTACGGTTATGTTTCGGTTGGCTCCTCGCAAGTTTTCAAATCAGGCGCCTTGTGTTTTTATGCTTGGGCCATACCCAGATGCCACATAGGTCGTGTGGCAGGAGAGAGCACTCGACTCTTTCATATGTGTAGCAGCCCCAAACCCTAACCTCAACCCCAAACCCTATGCCCTAAACGAAAGTGTTGTGAGCTGCTCTCGGTTGTCGAGGGCTTCTTACGGACTACTTGGAGGGTCGCGTGGACTTTGTAAGTAGGTCAATGAGCCAAAATTCCACAGAGCAACCCTAGCTATCCCCATTATTAGGTGAACCTACTTGCTAAGTTCCCCTGACCCCCCAAAGCACCAAATGCTGGTGTAGAGATTTGGCTTCCAGGTCAAGAGATGAGGGCTTCATGCTTGTCGACAGGGGAAGGGGTTTGGGTGTCGCTTTTCCCCCAGGTTTCTTCACCCAATTTGGTGTGGCCTTTGGGATATTTAAGTATTTTCCCTTTTTGGTTTCCTAAAGACCCTATATACTAATATTTTTCAAAGGGCTCCAAGGGCCAACCAAGCAATGCTCTTTGGATGGGCTTAAGTTGCTTGTCTCAATGGTTTTCCCACCGAAACGCAGGGGTGTGTGTGGCGAAATTCACGCGTTCAAGGGGACTACAGCTCACAACCACTCCCCTCCCAAGGTAACATGGAGACCCGCAAAGCCTTCGTAAAAGGGGCCTCTAGGTTCGATGAGATCGTGTTTGGAGTTCTAGGCTAATTATTCCCATGACGTTATGTCAAAATCCTCCAACAGCTGCATGTGTAAACATCGCGAAAACAAGGCCTGTTTATGATATGTGTATGTAGATAGACATATGAATATCTTTAGCGGAGGGGAGTGGGGGTGTTCATTACTACGGAAAGCAGAATCGTTTGGAGGAGCGCCTAAACCCTAAAACCTAACCCAAGAACCTTCTTGCGGTCTTGCAGGGGAATTCAGGACACGCGTGGTTTGGCTGACAAGACCCTACCAGCCCAAACCTGGTGAGATTGTCCTACAGTCTCAGGGTTTAGGGTTTAAGTAAGATTCTATCCTCCCGTTGAGTATTGTATGTTATAAGAGGAAGCCCTAAACCTTAAGCCCTAAACCCAGCTCAAAGCCCTAAACTTATTCTTTTCAACCGCCCAAAAGAGCCTTGGTCAAATGGCGGTTACTGACTCACTTCCATGCTCCGGGCAAGGGAGCGACCCCCGTAATCATTTTTGGGGGTTTGGGGCTTACAGTTTATGGTCTAGGGTTTTGGGTCTGAAGTTCAAGGTTAAGGGACCAGGGCTTAGGGTTTTTAGTTAAGGATTTAGGGATAGATGGGTCTTGGTGAACATAGGCTTGACCTTCATCATCTCTAAGCCCCACATGCAATACAAAGTTACATGTTGAAAGAATCTGCTAATCATGTGAGTAGGGCAGATTCAGATGCTCCAGCTGTCTGCCTGTGCCTGAAAGCTCGAGGGTAAACAGTAAAACCCACACACAAAATTCTGAACCTTAAGCCCTCAAGAAAACCTGTACCCTAGACCCTACACCGCAAACCCAACACCCTGAAACCAAAACCCTGCACCCTAAAGCAAGGATGGCTTGGAGTACTTCCAGACGCAAGTCAGAAGCTCTCTGTGCTTCGGCATTGAAGAGCTGTACAGAGGATTCCGAATACTGTCGATTCTTGTAGAGTGCACATCAACCATTTTTGGGCTAGATGGGGGGGTCTCCATCTTTTAGGATGTGGGGTTTGGGGTTTAGGCTTTAGGGTTTGGACAACCAAGCCTGCCTGGAAAAAAATGCGGACTGTAGATGCTCGAATACCAGGACCTCGTAGTACCCTTAATTGACGTTTAGGGGTTTGTGATTTAGGCTCTAGGGTTGTGGTTATATGGCCTACAGAACAAAACAAAGCTACTAGGGTCATGCAGGATTTTGTGTATCAATTGTAGGATCAGAAGTAGACTCCAGGGCGTGCCAGTGTTTTGTAGCTTAATTAGTCAGGTTGAATGGATACCTGGCTGAGTGAGTTCGGAATCCATCCGCGAGAGTTCCTTTCAGCAGGCAGCTTTCGGAGCCAATGCGTAGCAACTTTTGGGTTTTAGGGTGTAGGGTTTAAGGTTTAGGCTTGGTGTAGGTTTTAGGGCTTAGGTTTCAGGGTATAGGGTTCAGATTTTAGGGTATAGGGTTTAGGTTTCAGGGCATAGGGTATAGGGTTTAGGTTTTTAGGTTATAGGGTTTAGGGTTTCGTAACAACATTTACTATCAGTACCTACTGTTACAAGCGCGTGCTGTCATTGTTGCTGTTATTCTTACGATGACCGTCGCTATCACCACGTCTGTTCTTGCTCACCACCACGATTACTATTGTTGTTCCTAAGATTAGGGTCCCATTTTGGTACCCCTGAATATTAGGTGCCGTACTACAACCTGCACTCAAAAGTGGCTCATAATTTTGAGAACAGCCCTATTGCATCTCCTATTCCTTTCACAAAAACTAGCCACGCCTTGGGTTCGGCGGGACACAGAGGTCACCCTTTGTACCTGATGAACTCCCTTTGAGGTTTACGGTTCAGGGTTTAGGGTTAGGGGCATCTGCAGCCATGCTTGTTGAGTAGTTGGAACCTCAGGGAGACACGTTCACACACACAGCCTACATATGTGGCTACATACCCCTATATACCCCCATATACAGCTTTCATGATTTCCTACATAGTATGCCCCTACATACCCCATATGCAGCGCTTCATACAGCTTTCATGTACTTAACCCGAAACCCTTAACCCTTAACCCTCAACCCTAAACCCTAAGTCCTAAGATCCATGTGTAGCGCAGACTCAGATTTGAGGTTCGCGTCCCGGGAGCTGACGAAAGATCGCTTTGTGGCCACTCGGTTGCAGCTGAGGCATCCTCCAGGTATGGGCTATTATTTAGGCTTTTAGGGTTGAGGGTTTAGGGTTTTGGGTTTTGGGGTTTATGGTTTGGGTTTTATGGTTTAGGGTTTAGGGGATTATGGTTTAGGTTCTAGAGTGGGTTTAGGGTTTAGGTAGTTGATCCTAAGCAGGACAGAGGCTTTGAAGGAGAACACCAAAGAGGTCCCTGTAAAGACTGCTCGCCTTATAGAAGTGTCTACCCTAGGGCTCTTGGACCTCGAGAATGGGATCCCAAACCTTAGCCCCCAAGCGCGAACCTTGCCCCAGAGAGCCCCAAATAGTCCTAGGAGCCTCAGGGTACATGGTGGTCCATGTCAGTTTGGGGAGGTGATTGGAGGGTTGCGGGCCGAAGTAGTTCTTAGGGTTTAGGTATCTAGTATTTGGGGCACACAGAACTTGTTGCGCAGGACTTGGTCCATGAAACGCTCTTATGACTAAAGTCCCTCTTGCTTACTGCGGACTGTTGCAATGTTTGGATGCTTTGGTGCCCTAGAAAGCCGGCTATCGCACGTTTCATGCTGTATTCCTGGAGCTCGAAGTTAATAAACTAGTTCTTACTCTAGGCCTTGCTGTCTATGCACAGTAGTCACCTGCTTGGGGTCGCATAGGGTCATTGGGGACACCAGGGTAGAACTGTTCGAAGCTTTGGGCGCTTTGGTTTAGATTTGTGCGAGGGGCCTCACGGATGCTATGCCACAAGCTCTAGCAGAAAGGGGTTGATGTGAGCTACAAGCTCAACTCCTTAGAGGGGGCTCTATGGGGGATTATCTAGGAAATTACTTTAGGGGTTATTGAGAGGGATACTAGGAGTTTAGACAGAGGCTGATGTGGGCACAGGAATCAGCACGCGGCAAGATATTTGAGGGATTTCGTTCAGCAGCAAGGGTCCTTCGTGGGGTCCAGGCAGGTACGACTGGGTTACCTTGTGGAGTCAAGACGGCCCCTACTTTCAGAAATCAAGCTTTCCGGGAGGTTTGCAGAAATGTAGTCAGGACATCTTGAAGCTCAAGACATATTCTTCTTTGAGCTGAGAAGGAGTATGGATTGAGGGAACGAACCCCAATAGCCGTCTTTGCTGAATAGCCCCTGTCAGAACCCTTCTGATCCGTTCCCCTGACACGGAGTATTCATAAGCTTGTGCGGCGTGGGTTGTAGCCTGGGGTCACGTTCACGTCCTCAACGGGAAATTTATGGAGGGGGGGAGGGCAGGGCGAATAGACACTGCAACTCAAAATGTTGTAGCGTTGGCGGGAACAGAACAGGAAACTACTTTTGGCGACTTGGGGTTCTGGGTTGGCAGTAGAGGACGCCAGTTATAAGCCCAAACACGAAGCTGCAAAAAGGACCCAAAGTAGACATCAACCATGACGACCAACATGGGCATTCAGAAAAGTGCCTACTGTAGGGACCTAAATAACTGCCAATAAGATGTTACTGGATTCCTTAGATAATCATATCGGGCACCTGGATAGAGTTGAAATGATGTTGGTAACGCTAAGCCCTAAACGCCTTTAACCCCACACCCTAAGCCCCAAAACGCCCGACCTTCCTGGTCACACCAGCCATGCTCAGGGTGGGCTCACCCCCCTGAACTTGAACTCATGCATTACAAAGCTAGTACCCAGCAAGGAATATGAAGCATTGGTTTTAAATACTAGGTCAAGAAAGGACGCAGACAGTCCTCTCAGAGTTTAGGAGGACACCACAACACCTTCCTTGGCCCCACATTCAGCTTCGACCCGGAAATAAGACGCTTTTGGTAAGCCGGCCCGATAATTCATACCCCACTAAGTTACTATAGTCATGTGATAACAGTAAGTTCCTAGCTTGGGGAGTTGCGTTTCCAAAGATCTCTTCTTACGAAAGCTGCTTGATTCGGCCACTTGAATATGAGCTGAGGAAATTGCTGTGATGCTCCTAGGCAGGGCTGCATGGATGAGACATACATAGACTTCTCAAGCCCTAAACCCTAAACTTACCTAGACTCTTCAAAGTATGGTAGAATAAGAGCCTTTTTGATGGTTTCTCGGGGCTTCGGGCCATTTTGTTACCCACTTTGGCGGTTCAGGTGGAAGTTTTAGAAGCGTAACGACGAGCATTCTAGCTATAGCACGCCTGGAGGATACTCCCTAAAAGATAAAACCCGAGACCATGAAACGTAACATACATGGAACCTCAGCAACTCTTGTGGTGACATGTTATGCGGGGGAGAGGAATCCAGGGTCCTTGCTAGAAACTCCGTACGCTTCGAGGAAGAGGGTTTAAGACGAGTTGCCAGTTTTTGTTGTTTCCATCCGACGCGTTCAATCCGGGGTCTGATTTTCAGACGTTTGCGTCTAAAGTATGGCCCTAAACGCTTAACTCTGGACCACTTGAGGGTCATTGTGTTATCTTCCTCAACTTTTCAGATCACGTAACTCGCGATTGCGTGCTAAGCATGAAGCCAGCTGTAGAAGCTATCAGGGGTTGCTCTATAGTTTTACTTTCATCGAATAGCCTTGACGAAGGGGCCAACCTTGGGGCGGGGGTAGTTTAGGTGGTGGGTAGTAGTGCAAAATAGCTAGGGCCCAGAGGCGCACAAGACCTATGCCCTACTCCGGAACGGGATACTTGGACTAAAAGCTACTAGGAGGGAACCGCCCGAATTATAACCAGGTTCTATCCTCTCATCCCGGACAGCTACTAAGGATAAAGCACAAGTGGTTGTTCTTACTATGCCTACATAGGTTGAAAGATGAAAGATGCTAAATGGGAGCTTCTCCTTGTAGAATCCTTAGCGGGGACTTCCATTACCAGTCCCCATTTTATGCATCTCTGGTGTCCCCCCCCCAAACATCAGCTTTTAAATCCTTAGCCCTAAACATGAACCCTAAACCCAGTTTTGCGAGCTCCCTCAGATGAACCTCTCTGCCCAGCTGGGCAGCTGGAGCAGGTCAACAGAACATTCCGCACAATCCTCGCGAGCGCGAGGCGCTTCTAGCTGTAGGGTTTTAAGTTCGGGTTTTGTGGGCTTAGGGTTCAGGGTTATATAAGGGTTTGGGGTTATATTAGGGTTTAGGGTTATATCGGCGTGTAGGGTTAAGGTTTGGGGTTTAGGTTGTATAAGCGTAGGTTCGAGAGGTGTATATAAGTGTAGGAGTGAGGATGGGTTTACTGTTGAAAGCTTACCTTAAGGGTCCAAGGACCCAAATGATAGGCTTTTTAGGGCCCAAATACCATTAGTAGTATAGTATTTGGGCCCTAAAACCCCTATTATTTGGGTCCTTGGACCCTTAGGGTTAGGGTTCAGGAGCTCTGGGATGGTGATAGCACCACCGTTGAAATCCTCATGCGATGCCTACAAGTGCAGATTCCCCTAATTCCCCTTTCAAACCTTACACCGAGGGTCCCCATGGGCCCCATACTTTGAGAACCCCGCCCCCCACACGGTGTTTGTCATGGCCTCAGCCAGCTGGTTGTATGCATGCCTGACACTATTACTTGAGCTACACAGCTTATGGATTTTAGAGCGTAGGGTTGTCAGCCGCAACCAACTCAATATGGATAGTAGGCTCAGGAGCACAGGCTTTGAGCCTTCAATTTGGGATAGCTTTTGCTGCGAGGTTTTGGGTTTAGAGGCTGGGATTCAGGCTCAGCGTCTAGATAAGACTGCCTCGTTGCCGTAAGAACTGAGTCCGCAATTTTGCTGAGTAATGTTGAGTCTGTCTGTCTCTTGTGAATTGAAGTTCAGGCTTATGTCCAGATGATTGAAATCTAGAAGCCCTCAGCCCCATCCCTACATAAACTCTACAGCCTGAACCCCTAAACCCTAAACTCTAAACCCTAGACCTCGGTGGCTCCAGGAGCTGTACCAAATATTTGACTCCATGGATTTCGACAGGTCTCCGGGCAGCAGAAGGTTTTCGGGCTCACGCTCCGGTGAACGGTTGAGGGAGACTGTGTCTGAAAAGCCTATGAAACACTAGCATTCGCTGGGGGAGTAGATGAGAAGTTTGGAGCTCTGGGTCATTTCTGCTTTTCAGGGAATTCCCGTTAGTAGTTCATAGACACATAGAACCCGAAGCCCTGATTTCTAATCTCAATTCCGGGGCCCCTTTAGTGTTAAGGGTTTCAGGATTTAGGGGTCAAGAGAGAGATTAAGGCTTTAGGTTTTATGGCTTAAGCACCCGAATTCCAAAATGCCTCTTCCAGCATCTGCTATGCGCTGCCCAGAAGCTAGTCGCACTGGCATATGCGCGATACAAATCCCTGTGTGCCCTAAACCCGAAACCCGAAACCCTAAACCTGTGTGCGGGGGGCGCGGGATCCATATAGTGCGAAGCTTTGAAACATTTATTTGGCACCCACCGCTTGTGCTGTTTTGTGGGAAGTTCCGGGGCCCAAATTCTGTTGAGGCAAGTGGGCCTATGTGATTGGATTCTCCGCCACCTCGGTCCTAATTATTGTAGTTTAAATTGAAAACGAAGACATCCCTCCCTCCCCTGGCGAGAAGGGGCTCCATTTTCTGTTTGCCCTAGGACCCTGAACCCTAAACCCTGAAACCAGTCTCCATGGTGAATCCTTGTAGCTTCGGAGATCCCTAGGCCCCCTACAAGCGTGGATCCCCACATCCTAGGATTGAGGGTTTAGGGTTTAGGGCTAACGGGTCCTAGGCCCCCCAAAAAAAACCTCTCAAAAAAAATGAGCTAAGCCCTTCAAAATTAACTGAGAATCCCACTCTACACCCTACATCCTCGATAAGTGGATTTTAGCCCCAACCCCTGAGAAGTATAACCCCATCTTGTGGGCAATATCCTAAGCCTCAAATCCCCTAACCCTTAAACCCCTCTACAAGTACAACCTAAACCCTAAATCCCCTAAACCCTCAATCCCCCAAACCCCTAAACCCCTTTAGGAACGGGACGCTGAGCACTGGGGAATGGGCCGCCGGTTTGTCTGTGTTCTTCAAAGGCTCCATGGAGGAGGCAGACCTGTGGAGCTGTGGGGTTTAGGATTTAGGGTGCAGGGATTCGGGGTTTAGGGTTTAGTATCGAGGGTTTAGGGCTTAGGATTTCGGGTTTAGGGATTAGGGGGTTTAGGGTTTAGGGGTTTAGGGTTTAGGATTTAGGGATTTAGGGTTTAGGATTCAGGATTTACGGTCTAGGGTTTCGGTTTTTGGGTTTAGGATTTCGGGTTTAGGTTTTAGGGCTGAGGATTTAGGGTTTAGGGGAGCTATGGCTTAGGCTCTAGGGGTCTTGTTGAGAATGGTTTGTAAGGGTTAAGTCCTTAAACCGTGATGAGGAACAGTAAACCTAACAAATGTTATCACCATGGCAAGAAAGGGGCCAGATCTAGAGTTGAAAGCTGGGGGGGTGGATTATGGAGTAGGGTGCAGGTCTGGGCTTCAGCAATACAGACATGAGAGGTAAGCATCGGTTTCAACAGTCGACGCTTTAGGTGCTAGGTTTGGGGACCTACTGGGTTGTACAGAATTCAGAACTCAAGGTGGAGATTCAGGGCTTATTGACATCTTGTGTGTGTGGGCGGGCTGTGGGCTCTCACAAGATCATTTGCCACAGTGCCACTTCTCGTGTTTTTGTTTAGGGTTTCGGGTAGGGTCTAGGCTCTGGGGCTTAAAGTTCAGGGCTTGAGGTCTTAAGGTTTGTCATTTAGGGCTCACGTTTTATTTGGGCTTGGTTTTTGGGAGGACATGGCAGCTTGTTCTGGATCTGGCCCATTGCGGCCTATCAAGTTGGCTCATATTTTTCATGTTTTTGGTTAAATTCTGCTGTTTTGGAAACCGTGTTCGATCTGACTGTGCTTTATATGGAGGCTGCGCAGGTTGGGATTCACCTTCAAAAGTCCCCTTTCCGAAGTCACATCGAAAACATAAATAGCGTGACATGGGTTATATGCCTTGGTTTTAGGTGCACGGGTGATTACACTGCTTTAATTGGGGTGTTTCCCAAAATTAGAGGTACCATGTTAGGGGTTCCCTATAATAAGGATTACAGTATTCTGGGGTCTATATTGGGGTCCCTTACCTAGGGAAACTACCACTTTACAGCTGTGCCCCAGACAGGCTCCCATCGTCTAGGTTCCACAGAATGGCCTTCAAGACAAATCATCTGCATCGCCCCTCCAACTACCCTTATCTAGGCGAACATCCCACTGTTCGGGACCATAATACAACCCCGGCTCTGGGTACTGGAAGGATCTTAGGTAGGCTAAGTTCCCACTATAAGGGGCCATGTAACCCCAGTTCTGGGTACTAGGAGGCTCCTGGAGTAGATCCCCCAAAAAGCGAAATTCATCGCCTCTGCCTAACAATAAACCTCCCCACCCCACTGATACATTCCCACAGATTATGCTAGTACCCCAATATAGACCCCAAAGTACTGTAATCCTTAATATTGGGACCCCTAATGTTGGGAAGCCCTATAGAAAGGTATTTCACTGGGGGGGCAGTATTTATCAGGGGGTTGGGGAGGTGTTTTGTCAAGGGAAGAGATTTAATTAGGACCTATGAGTAAATGTTCTGCTTCGCAATGAAAAGCTCCGCAGGCTGTGCGTGCCGTATTTCGCAGCCTGGCACGCGCTTGCTGGAAGTCATGACTGTGTTCTAGGGTGGGGTTGAGGGTTTATGGGTCGTTTGGGGCTTATTGTTACTGCGGCCGAAACCCTAAACCCTAAACCCTAGGCTTTTTCTCCCAGGCAATTTCTGCGTTGACCTGGACACCTTGGCTGTTCTGTGAGGTCTGGTGGATGTAGCTATAGTCTAAACTCCCTAAGGGGGTTATATAAGGCTTATACAGGGGAGTATTGTAGGGGTTACTAGGGGGGAGTCTAGGAGCCATGAGCTATAGTGAGCCATGAGCTATAGTCTCATGTAGGGTGTATGGACTTTGGGTTAAGCGGTCGCTGGTTTCGGGCTTCAGGGATTTAGGGGACTAGGGTGAAGGAGATTTGGGTTGGCAGTTCATAGGGTCCCCTGCTACCCCTTGTACTACCCTCCCCTTCATCTGCCTAGGCTAGCTTCAGTTACCTTGAAATGATAGCCCTCATTGACGGGGATGGGCAGGATAATATACCCGAAGGGTCCAAGGTCCCAACTAATAGGGTTTTACGGCCAAATATCATGAATATTATAATAGTTGGGCCCTGAAACCATATTATTTGTGTCCGTGGACCCTTAGGGTAGGGGGTAGTAGGGGAATTTAGGGTTTCAAATTCTCCTGCATGAGGTTGCTTAGATGCCAACGAGAACGGCGCAATCTCGAAATCCGAGCTGCAGGCCAGAACGCTTGCTTGGGTCTTGGGTTAAGGGTTACTGGGCAATTTAAAGCCCCGACCTCACCCTAAAACGTGGTTTATATAGGAATTTGTACCAAAGTGAAATTAAATTGGGAATTGAATTGAACTTGTTCTAAATTACCCTGCGGTTAGGGGTTTGGGTTCAGGGTTTAAGGTTCAGGGTTATGGACGTTGGGTTCGGGTTGGGTTTAGGGTTATAGGTTGAGGGCGTAGGTTTCAGGGTTAAGGGTGTTGGGTTTAGGAGGCTGGGCCTTCACTGGACAAAATCGCAGGCTTCTGCGGACATGTAGCATGTACAGTCTGTGGGCCTTCGGAAATGAAGTAATTTTGGATAACAAAGCAGACCTACATGATGACTACAGGGGGTTTGGTTCGAATGAAGGGTCCGCGTACCCAATAGTTGGATTCTTTGGATTTCGGTATTTTGGGTAAGTCTATGGTGATTGATTACTTGGACCCTTAGGGTAGCAACCCTGTATACTGTGTTTCTGAGATGCTTCAAGTGCCAGCCATCTGTTCGCTTCGGACGCAAGCACACAGTTTTAAGGCGAGTCTGTGGATGTACCGTGGAAATAAAAGATCCTGCATGACCGTAAGTACATTTTATTAGGTTGGGGTTTAGGAGTTATGGTGCCACAGTACGCTCATGTCATGCAGGATTTTGTGTATCAACAGTATGGCCAGCATAGAGGGTTATATGAGCCATTGTCTAAGCTCCTAGTATCCCCCTTAATAACCCATATACTAGTCCCCCATATAATCCCCTATATAGCCCCCCTTTAAGGAGTTTAGATTATGACTTATATGCAGCTTTATCGGGGCTTTTGTATTTGGAGTCTACTAGCTTACATCAGGGCCCAAGATCATGGTTGCCTCATGGGGGCGCTCCAAGAACCATTGCAGGTACTCCGCTTTTGCTGGGTTGCTGTTAAGGAACTTAGTTTAAGTTACTATATTGGGGAAAGCCTACTGCAGACCCATGGGCAGCGTTTGTCAGTGGATTCTGCCAGCTGGCGCTGTGGTGGTTTTTCTTCAAAACTATGAAGCGTAGAGGCTTGCCTCCTACCCCGGCGGGTGAGAGAACATTTGAGCCATAGTCTAAACTCCTTTAAGGGCTTATATAAAGGATTATATAGGGGACTATATAGGGGATATCAAGGGGGATACTGGGAGTTTAGACTATAGCTCATTTGGTGACCTGTTGGTGTCCTTGAAAAAGTAGTGTAGCGAACCGGATGTTTCAGCTCCTGTTATTCTGGAGGCCGGTATTCGCTTATTGCCATGTCGTGCTTTGTAAGCCAAGTTTGCATACAAACAAACACTTACATCTACCAAGAAGGGGCCAGCATAAAATGGGGTCCATGGCTGTGGAGCATGTTGTTCTACTGTGCGAAGGAGCACAAATTGCAAAGATTTCATGGATGTGCCAAGCTGTTCCTAAAAGTCTCCTTTCCTGTGCTTGCCTGAGTCGCTTTGCAAACTCCACGCCCACAACTCTGGAGCAAACATGTGTCGTCTGCAGTTCGTACGTTGAATTCATGGTTGGCGCTCTTTCATAGACCCCGAACCACATACCCTGAACCCTAAATCCCAAATCCTACTGCCTCACCCTAAACCCTAAACCCAACTCTAAGCTTCAACTTTTACCTTAATCCCCAAAGCCCATACCTGGACCTCAAACGTAGGTAAAGTAATGACCCAAAACCTTACTCTAAATACTAGGCGCTAAGTCTAAATCCTCAACCCTAAATCCCAAACCCGACAGCCTACAGTCTAAATCCTAAACCCTGAAACAAAAAACCTGAATCGAAAAGTAACATTTCTCAGTGCTACCAGCTGACCCTGGCAGGTTTACCTTTCACCCTTTGTCAAGGCCATGTCTCCTCCTGAGGCAGAGTGGGGAGGTTCTGGGGTCTGCAGTTTGAAATTTAGGGTTTGAGTTTTAGGGTTCAGGGTTTAGGGTTCGAAGTTTTGGGTTTTGGGTTCAGGGCTGTGGCTTTGGCATCAATCTCTGAACCCCCAAAGTGTGTAGACCTTTGTGGCTCGGGGGCCGCTAGCTTATTTTCACATATGGAAGACTGTCAAAATTATGGTCCCTTTTTTTTGGGGGTCCCTATTATAATACGGGGCCTAATACGGGGCCTAATTTAGGGGACCCAAAAAGGGACCATAATTTTGACAATCTCCCATATACTTGCTCAAGCAATGGAGAATCAAGTGCAAAAAAGGACATGGAACATGACCTGGAAACTGGGGTTCTGTGGGTTTGTTAGGGTGCTTAACATAGAAGTTTGCATAAGTACGGCAAGTCTTCACACGAATCAGCAGCTTTATATGTAGATAGCCAATATGATGTGCTCCAGAATTCTATTATAATGTAGGCTGCTAGATTAGATTTCCTCCTTGCTGCTTAGCAGTTGATACAGTCCCCCTTAAGAAGATTGAATATTGGGTATATGGGGATCTTATTATAATTTATGCCAAGCCATTCTCTATCTACCTAAGGGGGACTATATATCATAGGATGACTACAGGGATGCGTTCCCTCATTTCCTGCTAAGCGCCAGTTTCCTTGCGCTTGATTGCGCATGGCTAAGGGTCAACGGTGTTTGGGTTTGGGGTTTGTGGGTTCAGGATTTAGGGTTTAGGGTTTGAGGATTGAACAGAAGGGTGTGGAGTCTAGGCTTGGGGGACTTATGCAGATTCGGGTTTCTGTCTCAAGGGGTAGGCTCCTGGGTGTGAGGGTACGCTTTGCAGTTGATGGCCTAGCAAACAAAGCCTTCAACCCTAACCCCTCCAACCCACCAACCGACCAATCTCACCAACCCTAAACCCTAAACCCTAAACCCTAAACCCTAAACCCTAAACCCTAAACCCACCAACCTACCAACCTATGTACCAAAAAAAAAGTCCCTTGCACCTTGAGGCAGCGGCTCTCAGGCCCATCCTAGAGAAGAAGGCGGTGGATGACATCTACTACGACATGGAACCTGGGAGTGATTTCGGGTTTAGGGTTTAGGGTGCAGGGTCTAGGGTTTAGGATCTAGGTTTTAGGGTTTATGGTTCAGGGTGTAGGGTTAGGGTTTAGGATCTAGGGTTTAGGGTTCAGGGTCTAGGGTTTAGGATCTAGTGTTTAGGGTTTAGGGCAGGGTATTAGGACTCAGGTAGTCTGGAGGATGATTTGGGATAGCCTGTAAGACATAGGCATCTGGGAGCGCTATTCATTGCATTGGGGCTTTTGGGTTTAGCATTTAGTGTCATAGGGTTTAGGGTGTAAGGGAGGGTGGATCCTTGAACCCTTGAAGGTGTAGAAAATCCAGAATCATCCTTATATGATCCCCGTATATACTCAAAAGCCGTCCCTATATCTAGTGATCGGGGTAGGGCATTTATCCGGGGCCAAGGACGAAGGAGCTTCGGGTCCCCTGCCCTCCCTTAATAGTAAATATGCCTGCATAAGAAAGATTGGTGTCCCTTTTTAATGTTAGGTCTGAGGGGCATTCAAGACTAGTATGAGGGGATTATGTTGGAATGCCATGTAAGTAAGGGGTTCTGGGTCTGCTTGTAGAAATTGTAGTATCTACCCACCACGACCTAGACTTCTGCACTGTGACGTAAGAGGATTGGACTAGGGGTCCTCGTATTGTTAATGATCCCTATATCATCCCCTAGATACCCCCGTATGAGGGTTACTGAGGGTGATACTACGGGTTTAGGCTTGTTTGTTTCAGGGAAGGTAAGCCGGGTCTTTGCTCAAGGCGAGGGCAAGGAGGCTTTTCTTACAGGTCTAGGGTTCAGGGTTTAGCATTTCGGGTTGAATGTTTATAGTGATGGAGTGGATCTATGATGACCTTCTGTTGATTTACTTATGCTTGCTCCAGTCAGAAGAAGGAAGTAATTGCAACTTAGAAAAGCTGTAAACAATTGATTCGTATAGGGCCCCCAAACCTACCCTAGAGGAGACGGTTGAAACCTTGATTCAGTTCACCAATGGTACAGTTCCCGAACCTGAACCTTTGGTACATTTCCTCGTTCGACACTGGGAATTATTTAGGGCCTTTCACATTACACAATCCCTATGAGACACGTAAACCAACTTGCATTTCATGATCCATTTTCTTTTTCGCTTTGATGTTTTTTCATTTTTGCTCTTGTTTGCTAATGTTCCTACCCCTAAACCTAAACCCTAAACCCTACCTGAACCCTAGAGAACTGCCTGGAGCCAGTGGGTTGCCCAGGATATGGATCACCAGGCGGACATCTCGAGTGATGAAATGCTAGCGTGCCTTGGAGCAACTAGATGCTACCCTCCCCTGAAAATACTAAGCTGGAACCCCTAATATAACCTGCGTAGCCCCCTTTTCAAGGACAGTAGTCTATATCAGAACAGCTACCATTATAGGTTACATAGTGTTTTGCAATATGCCTAGCCAGACATGTATAATGCATGCGAGGCCCAAAACCCTTGCATTGAAATTTGGGATGTTTCAGTCTTTCTCCCTTGTTGACGTCATGAGGACCCTCTATATACTGAAATTTTCCTAGAGGCTCTACAGTCCAGCCCAGTAGGCTTTCCCCTAAACCCTAGACCCTAAGGTTTTGAGGTTTGGGATTGTTTTGCGGGTCCGGGTGTGGAGGTACTTCTCCAATAAAGGCTTAGGCAAGGCTTGTGTAGGGTGGGTTTAGGGTTTAGGGCTTAGGACGTATACTGGTGGTTAAGGGTTTGGGAAAAGAGTGTGTTGGCACTCGGAACCTCCTAAAATTCAGGCTCTTTTACAGTCATATGGTAGCCGTAAGTGCTGCATTCCATTCCCTAGACCCATCTGTTCAGTCCCTTCCTCTCTAAGATTTTTACGGGAGTTGTATCACAACCAATCTCCCTGAACATGGGCTGTTCTTTTCGCTTCTCATCCACCCCAACCCTCAGTAAGTTAAGATTTCCATAAATAGGGGAGCCAATATAGGTGCCTCAATCCTATGATCTTTTCTTTTTCTGACCCCTTTCAAAATGGTTCCGATTGTTGGAAATCCGCGCAGAGCTAGACTTGATTTTTGGGAGGGTTCCCCGGCAGATTTAATCCGAACGTGTTTGTCAAGCCCCAACATGTGTCCTGATGTTGCCAGGAGCCCGAAGACCCACGAGAAGAAAAAGCAGCATCCCCCAAGCTCAATAGCACAGTAAGAAGAACAACGCCTTCGGTATGAAGAAAAGTCATGGGTTTTCCATGCGACCGAACCCAACGACACAATCCAGAATAAAAAAACATCCAACCCAACAACTACCTTATAAGGAAGGCTTCTGAGCCCGATAACATAGCTCTACGCTCCGAGGTGCCACCCTCCAGCCCCTTCCCACAAAACCTAAACCCCACACCATTCGACACCTTGAATCCTAAGCTCCCAAACCCAAGCCCCACACTTCAAAAACCCTACCCAGGTGCCACTTTGGGATAATTAATGATTGCCTCTATAAAGGAGCCTATTCACTATCCAGAAATGATTATGGGGGCCTTGAAAGTGCCACGAAGATACGTACACCACACAGGTGGAGCCGACGCGGAAACAACATCGTTGACCGCCTCGCCGACATCATCGACCAGGAGGCTGCAGTACCTTTGCCTAAGGGCCCAAGGACCCAAACATTAGGCTTTAGGACCCAAATACTGTTCGTATTATAGTATTTGAGCCCTAAATCCCCATTATTTGAGTCCTTGGACCCTTAGGGTTTGTGATCTAATATAACTCCCCTAGCCCAAGTTTAGGTTGAGGGTCTCTGGGGCAATCAATATGAAGAAGGGCACCCTTACTGTAATATGGATACTGGGGTACCAGGGCTTGGGTAGTATTTTTCATTGGGAAAGGTAAGATCTTCGTGCTACTGGATCTGATGTGTTTCAAGAAAGAGACAGCTTTACGCCGTTCAAACACCAAAACATTAATATAGGGGCCTAGATAATTGCCAATATTATGGTTCCATATTCCTAGCATAATTATAGTATATGGTACCTCAAATAGACCTCAAAATGATATTGGCAATTATTTACGCTCCCATATTACTCAATTGCGCCTCCTCCAGTTTTGTTTGCTTCAGGGTCTTCAGGCTTCAGGGTTTCTGTCATTGAGTGTTTGGACGTGGGCTAGATGGCCTAAGGGCCCAAGGACCCAAATATTAGGGCTTTAGGTCCAAATACCATTCAGATTATAGTATGTGGGCCCTAAAACCCCATTATTTGAGTCCTTGGACCCTTAGGGGAAAGTAGACTGCAAAAACTACGTTGCGCAGGGAGCTGTGGGGCCTAGTCCCGTATTAACTAATGTAAACCCTCTAGGTCAGAATGGCGCCCGTGCCAGTGTATACTTGACCAATCTTGTTTTTCTTTCAATTGGGCTGGAGAGTTATGTAATATGACACGGTGAAGTGTGTCAGAAGTTTGATCATCTGCTCCTGGGTTTCAGGCTTCTGTCCATTTAGCTCCTACACCCTAAGCCCTGTAGATCACAAGACCGCGACTGTTTGGGGCATGCAAGAGTTTTGAGTTGAGGAAACCCAGTGAACCTCACGGAAGGGATGTATCTTCTTTAGGGTCTGATGAACCCTCTGCCCAAAACAACCATACCAAATGCGAAAAAACTGCTGGTATGGATGCTGTTGGATAACATCCTGAAGATCCCCTCCTACACCCTAAACGAAGCTCTTGGTGCACTTTGGGATTCAGGATGTCGGGTTCCTGTCACTCAAAAATTGTAGCCTGAACCCTTAACCCTATAAACCCTGAAAAACCCTAATCCCTAAAAGCCCTAGACCACAATCCCTGAGCCCCTACGCTGTAAACCCAACCTTGATCCCGAGACCTGAACTCTATTCCGCAGGTGCCGGAAAGTAAAGTCTTGTAATTCTGGATCTTAGCAAGGTGGGAGAGTCTGAGGAGCGGCAAGGGTTTAGGGTTTAGGGAGTTAAGCAAGTCCAGGCGTTTACCATCTGGACATAATGAGGGGGGCGGTAGCATCAGGAATGCAAGGCCAACCTGCATGCTGATGACCCATCAGCTCGCCCTCCTTGACCCAATACTCTTTATGGGAGTTTCCCAAATCAGGGGTCCTGTTTTGGGGCCCACCATAATTTCTGAGGATTAGAGCACCTCTGGGGACGTAGAAAATAATTTAGGGTTTAGGGTTTAAGCTACATAATTTCCATGAACAATGAGGCCCCTATCCATAGGCTTCAGAGGTTCCGGTAATGTTGTAGGTTCCATTTTCCTTTCCATTCCCTCTCATTCCCTAATGATCCAAAGCGGCAAGATAACTCTCAACCTTACATATCCCCATCAACCCCAGCTTTGAATTGACAAATTATTCTGTTGTCCACTTTGATTTTCCCGTTATCTTTAAATCCTAGGCCGTAAATGGTAGTTTCCATTTTACGTTCCATTTGGTTGCCTTTTTGATTTTCCATGCCCTACTAGTTGCCATAAGCCCTGAACTAAGGGCCGCGCATGATGTCTCTGAACGGATTCCAAATTGCTGAACACCAGCGAGTAGAGCCAGAGCTTTTTGAACCGCTTGACATTCATTCCAACTCAGACTCTCTATACCAGACTCTGTACCCTGTGGTACTAAAGACCCTAATATCATAAAGCACACCCTACATACCATATAGGCCCTAAATCCTGAATCCTAAACCCTAGAATCCGGGGCCCTAAACCCTAAAACCTTCAAACCATAAGCCCTAAACCCTCCCCCAACCCTAAACCCCAAACCTTGTATAGGCCTTATATACTGAAAGCCCTACCTTAGACCCCAAAAGACCTTCAGTTTTAAGATCCTATAGTATAATTCTTTATATGAGATTCTAAAACTGAAGGTCTTTGGGGTCTAAGGTTACCCTGCTTCTGCCAGGTGTATCAGCTCTGGCTGGCAGAGTCCAAGCGGAAGAATGCAAACCGGAGGCCTTAACCCCAAAGCGGTTTGGGGGTTTAGGGTGTTTAGGGGGTTTAGGGTTTAAGGTTTAGTGTTTAGGGGTTTAGGGTTGAGGGGTTCAGGGTTTGGGGTTTTGGGGATTAGGGTTATCATGGCGAATCCAATGGAAAAGAAAATGGACAATGATGGAAACTGGGATTATAGGGTTTGTAGGGTGTATATTGGGGTTACATAGGGATAATGGAAAATAAAATGGAAACTACTATATAAGCTGAAGCGAGGACGTTGCGCCTCGAAGTGTTCATAGGGCCGACATTGTTGCATCCTCGCGTGTTGTTAGA
>CAJNIZ010043220.1:45186-57879 GCA_905231905.1 Symbiodinium pilosum
AAGTCATTTTTGATGGTTTACTTGGGTTTTTGACCCCTCCTGGTCCCAATCAAGCCAAAATGGGGTCCCAATTGTGCAGCTGATGTTCCTGTACGAGGCGCGCGCGCGCGCGCCTCGTACAGGCACAATTGGGACCCCTCTTTTGGCGCTTTCAGCTTAACTAGAGAGAACAGGGTCTTCAAACCTAAAAAAATCATTCCAGGTAACAAGAGCTGGGTGGGCAAGGGGGCGGCGGCCAGGCCGGCCAGAGCCAAGGCCCTAAATTAGGTAGTCTTACTTAGCCAATGACAGAACTTTAAACTTTTAGGCCTTCCTTATTTGGTCTTTATTTTAAAGTTTGATTTTTTTTGGCCCTGGTTATTGGGAAAGAGAGTAGTTACTAGCCCCCAAAGGCTGAATCTAGGGTTTAGGGAGGGTTCATGGTTTGTTTTCTAACCTAGACTCTAGACCTTGTCTGTTGTAGTCCAAGAACCCAAGCTTAAACCCCACAAGAATTGAATCTGCAACTGGCATCGCGAATCTTGTTCACGATGCTCACATAGAAGCAGTCAAGAATGCAGTGAGACCCTCTTGGGTTCATAGTGTAGGGTCTGCAGGGGTTAAGTGTAAGATTGCAGTCTAGATGGAAAGCGAAGGAGGTAATCTAATGGCCAGAGCGATTGCCCATATTGTCTTGTATCGTACACCCCAAGAATATGATACAGACTAAAGATCTATTCGGATTGCTTTAGTTATCGTATACTGTACAACAATAATGTAGACCCCTGATTAAGAAACCAGCTCCCCTTAGTAAGGATTATAGTAGTGATCCTAATATTAAGGCCCTTAAAGGGAGGGGGTTCATTAATCATGGGTCTACATTAGTATGATACAGTCTGAAACTCTATTGTAAACCCTAAACCCCAAACCCTAAACCCATGTATAACAATAGTATGATACAGCCCGAAACTCTATTCTGATGTCTGGAGCCTCTACAGTGCCCCGATTCATGTGCTACATGGGCGGCCTTTCAGCCAAGGCAGCATGGCTGTGTAATCATTCTGTAAGTTAAGGTTTGGGGTTTAGGGTTTAGGGTTTAGGGTTTAGGGAGTATGCAGTATTTTGGTTTAAGAAGGGGAGGGGATCACGATGTTGGTAGCCTTTCTTGCAGAAGCTTTCACAGGCGCGGCACTCGTAAGACCTGGCCACATGATTGCAATGGGCCTGCGATGCATACTCTACCATGCTTACATACCCCTGTAAAGGTTTCCAGGGCAATCTTGATCCCCTAAGGGTCCAAGGACCCAAATAAGGGGCTTTAGGTCCCAAATACCATTAAGACTACAGGAGTTGGGCCCTAAAACCCTAGTGTTTTGGTGCTTGGACCCCCTAGGGATCCCTGTAAATCTTTCTTCGCTGTTTCAGGGAACAGCTGAGGAAGCCGCAGTCCAAACTCTCCAATGCCTGAGACACCAAGGCCGAATCCTCATGTGCCCACTTCTGTCTGCTACCTGCCTTGAAGAACCTACTTTCTACACCTACACCGTATAAAGCTCAACATGGTTGATGAGCTGAACGCGTCACAGGATTCAAACTTTGACATATAGCCCTTTGACATGCTTAGAACAAGCAGCTTGAACTTGACATTGCAAGTTGTGTTCCAACCATGGGCGCCCTATGACCACGGCGTTTGCCACCATGTCCTTCCTGCTGTAGAAGTATTAAATAGGGATCATAAAGGGGGGGGGTATCGGGGTTATATATCGATTATAGAATGGTTATTTAGGGATTATATCGGTTTCATATAGGGATTATGTAGGGATTATGTTCTCCTTTATTTCCTCCTCCCGCTCTTCCGGTTCTGTAGCCCTTGCAAGGTGCCTTCAGCCCGTCGCAGCAGAATTCTGGCGCCCGGACACACAGCGTCCTTTACCTAAACCCTAAATTTAAATCCTAAACCCTAATCCTAAACCCGAATCCTAAACCCTAAATCCTAAACCCTAAATCCTAACCCCCAAAATCCTAAACCCTAAGTCCTAAACCCCAAATCCCAAACCCTAAACCCTAACCCTAAACTGCTTGAGGGAGGAGTGAGGAGTGACTGCTTAAATTGTCTATATATGAGCCAGAATCTAAACTCCTTAGAGGGGATTATGTAAGGGACTATAATAGGGTTTAGGGTTTAGGGTTTAGGCTATAGGGGTCAGTCAGGGGAATACTAGGAGTTTAGACTCTGGCTCATATGAGAGGGTGCCCAAAGGACCTTTACATGGCCATAAAAAGACGATCTTTGGGAAAGTCGAGTAGCATCCCCCTCTTAGCATCCCCGTCTGTATCCTCTGAATGACACTCCAACTGCCTCTATTCAGCCACCCACTCCCATTTAGCGCCAGGAAAGTTATCACGATTATTGTCGGACTTCCTGTCTTGATGTACGTGCCCACTTGCAGCTCCTCAAAATCCAGTAGGGTTCTTGTTGGGGATTGTCCTAAATACTGTCAATACGGGGTCCTATATTTAGGTTCCTATTATAGTATATAAATTTCCCCCATTTTGGGAACAGTAATTTAGGGAAACTTCCTGTTGAACGGCCCCCAGCTTGTTCTTCGGCTACTTACTAGGAGGTCTCCTGTGCAACAGTACCCCCAACGGGTCAACCTCTACCACTATGGGCTATTAGACCTTAAGGGTACAAAAAATCTACCCTAAATGGGGTCCTAATAGAGAAGTTTAGGGTCTAATAGCCCATGGTGGTATACCGGGCGGCACCGGGATTAGAAGATCACATCTTCAAGTGGCGCGCATTGTGTAAGTCGTATAGGGACAATAGAAAAGAAAATGGAAACCACAGGGATTGGGGCTATAGTAGGATAATGGAAAAGGAAATGGAAACTAGTGTAATGGGTTATATAGGAATTCAGGGGCTCCTGATATTGTGCAGTTTTTGGGGAGCGAAGTGGGGATCAGGGCCTACAGGCTTTGGTCAGGAGGGTCCGTGTCGAGTGCCCGTGTTCAATTTGAGTGTGGGGGTTCAGGTGCTAGAGGCTTTTGAGGCCCAGCGTGTCTTTTGGCTGCAGAGCGCTGTAACTAGCCGTCGCCTGCTTATTTTCGCTTATTTTCGGCTTTACCAGCTGCCTGCTTTAGTAAAAGAGGCGCCAACAAAACTAAACCCTAAACGGATTATGATTGCATCTTGCTGGCCTCGCGAAGACACTATCCAGATGTTTGGCCTGCAGCGTTGCAGGGATAAGGGTTCAGAACTTGATGTTTTTGCAATTGTGTACCAGAAGTATATGTCGTCAGCTAGGATCTCCAGGTAAAGTAATTAACAAGATTTGGACAACTACGGCGCCTACAAGAGGACACTGTAAGAGGCTTTGGTTTCGCCTTAGGGTTGCCACACCCTCAGGGTTTAGGGTTTAGGGTTAAGGTAGCGAGGTCGCACTATCCTCTTGCAATACCTGAAGGTCCAAAGCCCTAAGCTCTATGCGCTGAACCCTAGACCCCAAGCCCGACATACCCTAGTCCTTACGCCGTAGGGTTGAGGGCCGAAGGTTGGCGGGTTCTTGGAGGCCGAGGGGCTTGGAGGACAGAGGGGCACTGGCTGCTTTTCCACACGGAGAGTTCTGGTATGAAGTATGTCTTTAAATGAGCCATAATTTAGCAGTCCCCTATATAGTCCCTTATATGAACCTTTTACCGAGTTTACATTACGCCTGCTATAATCTACACTCCTTAAAGGGGGTTATATCAGAGTTTGGCCCAGAGTTTATAGGGGATTGCTATAGAGGCTACCAAGGAGGGTACTGGGAGTTTAGACTATGGCTCCAATGGCATCCCAGTAGGGAGCCGGCTCTATCTGCTCTAGGCGTTTGATACGATAATCCATACTCGAAGCCTTCTTCAGACATTTGGGCGTGCACGTCGCATCTCTAGCAGTGGTGAACTCATGGTGCTGTATGGAAGTAGTGTAGAATCTTCAAGAATGAACAAGATTGTGTTTTTGTTCGGTTTAGGGTTTAGGGTGTTTGTGCATATTATGGTGTTGGGGTGTTGTCATTGGCGAAGGTGATGTTCTGGTCGGACAAGAAAATCTGACACCAAAGACATACAAATCTAAAAACGGAACCACGCAGGATCCCTGGGGTAAAGTGTAGCCACCACCCCCCTAAACCCTAAACCCTAAACAACTTTCCATCCCAACACTGGGTCCTTGTTGGATGTGATGTTTGCTTCTGAACCCGATCCGTCGGGTCGTTGGCCCTTACGGTAACATACAGTGACTGTGTTTATACGGTTTAGGGTTTAGGTTCAGGGTTTAGCTGTGTTTAAAGGGATCTTATTAAGGGGCTAAAATAACTCCTACTGCCTCGCTCAGTAACTCATTTCTTAAAGCGGTACTGACCTAGTGCATGTGTATATAGATATATACACATACATAAAACGCATTTGTATCGTGTTTAATCTTTTGTATTCATACGTCAACAAGGAAGCAGAAGAAACCCATGCCACTGAAGGCCTACTCTGGGTATGGCGCCCCTTGTCAGTCTTCGTCTCCTCAATACCGAGGCAGCGGGGAATGAACTACAGGGCCAAGTGGGTAGTTCGCAAGTGGGTAATGTAGGGGTGTACAGGGACTAAACCGGTGTATATATGTATGAACATACATATGCATCTAGAGGGTCCATACGGGAGAGCCAAATCGAAAAGCAATGGACATCAAATAGATTCGTCGCATGTTCCTTGTACAGTTCTTGTATTGGGTACCTCTGGCGGACCCTGAAATGATATAGGTCGGTAACTATTCAGTCGTTTCATCAGTCTCCCATCAGTTTTCCATATACGGCTCCCATAAGGGAGAGGGGGTGTTTTGGGAGGATCCTGCGCGTATTGTTTAGGATCCCTAGGAGGCGTTGAACCATAGGCATATAATTTCTTTACAATAAGCTTGGGTTTAAATGCTTACCCTACACCCTAAACCGTCCCCCTAAATTGTGGGAACTCACCACCTGGGAGCTACGCGCCAGGACTGGGAGGTTTAGGGTTTATGGGTTTAGGGGTTATGGGTTTAGGGTTTATGGGTTTAGGGTTTAGGGTTTAGGGCTTAGGGTTTAGGTTTGAGGGTGTAGGGTTTTTTTGCTAGGATTCTGCTGCAATGGTTTGGGTCGTCGTTATGCCAGGGACCTGAGTGGTTTCCATGTCCTTTCCCATTCATGCCCTGCTAACCAGAGGTAACCCTAAACCCTGAGCCCTAAATTCTTCAGCTTGCTACCCGAAACCCTAAATCCTGAAGCCCTAACTCCGATATTCTTTACTTTCTTACCCGGAAGCCTAAACCCTAAACCGCGGGAAACTTAAGGGCTGGCGGCTCTAGGCTCCAGGGCGGCTCCAGCTTGTGCACGTGTGTTTTGTCTTGCTTGGAGGGGCGTGTTACTTGGGTCATTCCCCCACCCAGTAAGTGGTACCCCCAGGGACTATCGTGGGTATGTTCAGGAGCTATTACTACAGGGGTGACTGACTTAACGTGTTACATCTAACCTGCTGATACTTACGGGTTTGTAGTTACTTATTGGTTCTTAGTTGGCAATAAGGGAATAGAGTATGTAGGGATTATGTAAGGATTAGAGTCCCTTATTCCCTACTAAGAACCGGTAAATATAATTGTATCTATAATCCAATTACAGACCTACTTAGGTGGACTTAGCAGGCTTATAACCGGCTTATAAGGACAGTTCTAAGTAGGCTGCAAGTAAGACATCCCTCCCAGCGCCCTACTTGCAGGTTCAGGGTACTTATAACCCACGCACAATTGTGCCCGGAACCCAGTCATATATGGCCCTTCAGTGCTCCGATAGGGTAATAGCACAGCTGTGTATGGTTGACAGTTGCCTCCAACCTCCAAGTAGCCATTGCGACCGCAAGATTGACTGGTCGCTAGGTTGGCACTTGGCTCACTTCCAGCACCAGATGTTGATTTCATTATGTACCTGCAATGGGTGCGCAGTTTTGCATATAGTTGGTGTCCCCAAGGTGATCCTGTGAGAAGCGGATTTCTCATAGACGTTGAGTTCTGAAAGCACTGGGAGTTGCTATGAGTTGCTCAGAGTTTCTCCTACAGAATCCTGAACGCTTCGGTAGAATTTTGGTGTGTGCAGTTCTTCCAACATGACGATGGTCCCGCGCGGGTAGGCGTGTGTGGGGATTAGGACATGAACCCTCAAAATCCTCATAGCACATAGCAGGGACGAGAGCCGCAGGCGTCAAGCGCTTGAAACCTTTGAGCTTTACTTTAGTACAATGAGACGTTTGCAGGCAAAGAAGCTTGAATTTGTTGATTAGCTTCGGTTCGCTGCCAACGTATGGGGAGAATCGGTGAGAGCCTTTGATCTCGAATGCTGCCTATACGCTGCTTCAGAGGAAACCCTAAACCCTACACTCCTTCAGAGGAAGCCCAAACCGCGAACCCTAAACTTGCGAGACCCTGCCCCATGTAGCCGTTAGTGCCAGAATGATGCAGGGATTCTGCACCTAAGTAACCATGTCATCCTTTTAGAGAGGGCTTCCTGTAGTCTCTTGGTAGTCTCATACGTCCTTGGGATCCCGATTCAAAATGCACCACTTTTTGCGAAAGTCCTATATGGGGATTTCCCCAAACTAGGGGTACCTTTTTAGGGGTCCCAATAAGGACTCTAATATTTTGGAATCTGTATTGGGGTCCCCTTATTTGGGAAACTACCATATCAGGCCGCTACTGATGCGGAAGCGACCCTGCGACGAGGTTCGGCAGCTGCAACGCACAGACTTCCATGATGTACCTAGAATGCTTCGTTTAGGGCTAGGACCTCTAGGCTTTCAGGTTTAGGGTCAGGTCAAGAGCTTTAAGTTTTCATTGAAGGAAACTTTTTTGTTGTATAGTCCCCCTTCAGTAAATAGAATATGAGGTATTTGGGGATCTTGTTATAATATACCCAAAGCCATATTCCATCTACTTAAGGGGGACTATAAATGCATGTAAGTTCCGTACAGTAGCAGCCGACCTGTCGAGCTTCAACCGGCAACGAATGTCCCCTTGAACAGTAAGGGGACTTTAATGGGAACCCCAAACTTGGAACCCCAAGAATATAATAGGAATATACCTACCAGGGTCCTTATATTCAATTATATTCCTACACCCTAAACCCTAAACCCGAAATTCTTGGGGTTCTCTGTTCAGGGTTCCCATTAAAGTCCGTTCAAACAGGTCTTCGTACTTACTGCTGTAGCTCTTTTGCCTTGCGCTTAGGTATTTTGTTGTTTAGGGTTTAGGGTTCGGGGTTGAAGGTTCAGGGCTTAGGGTTTAGTGCTTTTAGGGTTTAGGGTTTACCTGAACCCCAAAAGTATGTAGAATAATAGGCTTATGGGCGGATTTTAGTGTTTTGGGATTATTTGTTTACGTACTTTTCGGGCCCAGATAGGGTTCAGGGTTTTGGGTTCAGGGTTCAGGAAGTCATTGAAAGGGAAGGGACAACTAATTGGAGTTTTTGGGATTCAAGGGCTTGCGCGGATGTAAATATGAGGCTTTCTCAAGATTTTGCCTGTTTTGGGGCGCACGCATACTAAACTACAGAAAAGCTTGTTTTGTTTTAGAAGTACCGGACAAGCCTTACTGTTTGACAAACTTCCGTTTAAACGGGCTTTTGGATTCAAAGCACATTTGCGGGACCATGTGGGGAATCCCCAGAAGATAGCTCCCATTGTGGGCATCAAGCCTAGCTTTGGAGTTCTACTCATGCCACACAGAGGCAATATCTGATTCCATGCAAGGGAAACGTATTAAGTTTCAGGCTTTGTGTCCCCCACTTTCCTATGCTGCGAAGACACCCTAATACTAAATCTTGAACCCGAGTGTGTTCCATACCAGTGTATGTTAATATCGGCATTTAGAAGATTGCTCGCGCACTTGTGCAAAGCACTTCACTAACCCTGGGCCCTGAGACCCAAACCCTAGGACCCGAAAACTAAACCCTGAACCCTAGACCCAAAGCAACTCAACCCTGGACCGATCCCACCAAGCATTCAAAACAGCCATAAACTTCAAGCCATAATTAACCCTAATGGACTGCACACATAATAGCCTTACACCTGATCTGGAGACTCATGGCACTTCTGAATTCTTAAACCTAGGCTTATATGCCTGTAATGATACTACCCGTAATAGGTCCTATCTCGCTTACCCCTAACCATAAGTGCTTTCTCGCATATCCACTTTTAGAAGTAATTATATTCTTACTAAGCCCGATGAGCCTCAGGGAAATCCTCAAGTCGTCTTTATGAAGCCCCAGCATGTGAGCAGGCTCTCATTTTGCAGTTTGCCAATGACTACGAAGATTTTGCAAGCTGCGCGCTCCCATTCGCTCGAAGCATGAAGGGGGTCATGCTGGAGACTCTTTGCATAATTGTCAATCTGGGCGAAATAAGGGATCCCGGGATGTATCAGCGGGGGGTTGGGCTTCTAGGGGTTCGGGCTTAGCTGCCAGGGCAGTATGAATATGCTAGTGGCTTGAAGCACAACGCGTGCGAAGCAGTGCAGTACAAGAGGCTTTAATGCTTGAGGCCTGTCAAGACCACTTAGTTATCCGGTTCGATTTGAATGTCTACGGGAACTGGGCAAGATGTTAAGACTCTTCAAACTGTTGAAGCAAGCTTAACATTTACATATCTGTGACTATTTCAGCCCATCATGGGATTGGATTAAGAGGAAGTTCCAGCAATAATAGTAATGATAGTAATGATAGCGGAAGCGTCTTAGTAGCATTATTATCGGCTCTCAGAGATGCCCTCCAGAAGCTTCGAGCAGGGAAGGGCGCCAGCCAAGTACCTTACGTTGTTTGAACTTCCCTGTGGGTCTGAGCAGCCGATCCTTGGGTGAAGAAATGACAGGATTAAGGGCGCATGGTTTAGGGTTGAAGGCTTCTGAGTTAAGGTTTGACGGCTTCAGGGTTGAGGAATTTAGGGCCTGGGCCTAGGGTTAAAGATTTAGGTGCTAGACGCCCTGATTTCCTTCTAAACCACTTTAGGTTTTGGGTCTTTGAGGACACGTGCTTTTTCGTGGCCGGAGATTTCCTTGGACTCTCTGGAAGATAGAGTTAGCGCACACCCAGAACCTTGAACAATTAATGAGTTTGTAGGGTCTAGGGTTTAGGATGAATTAGGAGGATCATGCCTTGGTTGCCCCTATAGATCTTATGACTGCTGTACTTTGGTGTGAACAGCGCAGAGGGAATTCAGACAAGGGCTCCTCAGCCTACCAGCATTGAAAGGCTTCACTTTGTGGAGCGCGGCCCTAACCCTAACCATTATCTGTAACCCCAGTTACCTACGGCTTAGGAGTAAGCCATAAAGCTCTAGGTCATTGGGGTTACAAGTAAACCCAAGGGAGCTCAGTAGTTAGGAACCCAGGACCCTAAACCCTGAATCCTAAACACCTGTAGTCCCCCTTAAGTAGATAGAACATGGGGTATATGGGGATCTTATTAGAATATGCCCGAAGCCATATTCTATCTACTCAAGGTGGACTATAAACCCTGGGGAATTTAACAGCTAGGAACAGCTCGGCCTCACAGACCACGTGGAGCTGGTCGCAAAAGCGACCTCCCCCGCGTGTCAGAAGGGAGCATGGTGAAACAAACAACAAGTAGGGTTTAGGGTTTGAGGGTATAGGGTTTATTTAGGGTTGTAGGGTATGGGAGCCGAAATAAATTCCAATATGTGGCTCCATATTCCTAGCATGTAATTATGGTATACTGTGCCTCAAATAGACCGCAACATGATATTGGCAATCATCTAGGCCCCTACATTCCAGGATCCTATTCACCTTTTTGCAGGCAGGTCTTGCCATGTTTGAAGAGAACCTATCGAAAGGATTGTTCATTTGCCACCAGGATGGAAGCCAACGCCCTCAATCCCCACAGTTTGGGGTCTAGGATGTCGGATCCCCTTGTCCTTTACCCTAAACTCTACACCCTTAATCCCTAAAAATCCCGTCGCGACAGTCCGAAAACTTGACTGGAAAACTATACACTTGGAGGAAACTAACAGTTTAACAGGAAGCGCCTGGAGGGCATCCCATGATATACAGAGTGCATACATTGTTCGCAAGCAAAGACGGAACTGCGAGTATCTCAAAATCACCGTTTGTAGGCTCCTTAATAGGGACCACTATGGGCTATTAGACCCTAAAATTCCCTATTAGTACCCCAATGAGGGTAGATTAAGGTAGCCTTAAGGTCTAATAGCCCATAGTGGGAGCCCCCAGACTCCACTAGACATATCCCCAGGATCCCCCCTGGGCCCGCCTGTTTGAGAGACCCCCAACTCGTGAACATTGAAAGACGGCCGGACCTTGGCTCCCTAGCCTTAACCCTAAGCATCTAAGGATTCATATTTGAACGAATTTGGGCCCAAAGACCCTACTATGTAAGGTCTTTGGGTAATTTTGATGCTTAGGGTAAGAGTTCCCTATGCACATAATTAGTTCATCAGCTTGAATGCCGGAACCCGAAGCCCCTACCTCGTCCTCCAAAGTATGTAGATTCACGGTGGTTTTGACTTGGCTTGTATGGGTTTTGGGCCAGCATCTTACCTACGCCTAGGCTCCGTGTAAACCCTACAGCATCTCGTGACTTTATGGCAGCTGGCCTAGCCACCTGTGCTTGGCCTGTGGCCCGGGCGCGCGGTGTAAGGGTTTAGGGTTTAGGGAGGGTCGTGAGTAAGGGTAGAGTTGAAGGAGAGTTGCTTTTGGGTTTGAGGTAGCAATAGGATAGTTTCCCTAAATAGGGGACCCCAGTACAGACCCCAAGGTACTATAATCCTTATTTTAGGGACTCCAAAATGGCACCCCCCCCTCATTTTGTTTACATTATAGACCCTCAAAACCTAAACCTAAGGAAGTGGAATAATTAGCCTTCATCTGGGCAAGATCTGATTTCATTGTGCAAGATTGTTGCATTCTATTTGGGCAACTTAAAGCGACCTCACCCCTACTTGCAGTTACTACTGGGAATATGCCCAAAACGGCTGTAGTTCAGCTTCATTCATGAAGTTGTGATGTGCCCAGGCTCCATTTTGGTATGAACAGGCTTTGCAACGGAGAGCATTCGGCTTCATATGAGACATAATCTAAACTCCTTAAAGAGGGATATATAGGGGATTTATAAGGGACTACTATACGGGATATTAAGGGGGATATTAGGAGTTTAGACTATAGCTCATAAATTTGGGGCTTGTCTGGAATACTTTGACTTAAAGGTGCCTTAGAGTCTCTGTTAGAGCTTTTAAAGTTCAGGGTCTAAGCGGTTTAGCGTTTAGGGTTAAGGGTTTAGGGCTTAGGGCTTATACGTAGAGTAATGGAGAATCATCTTGTTCCGGGGGGGAGCAGGGAACCTAGGGTTTAGGGTTTTGTAACTGGCTGGGATGGAATGGGTTGAGGAGGTTACACAGGGTGACGGCCCGGAGGTTCGCGTTTATGATGTTACCTCCCAAATCTAAACTAGAATCTAGAACCTAATATAGCCCCCTGCTAAAAGGACAGTCGTCTATATGATATAGGCGCATTTTTCCGTTTCTATGTGAGTTTGGGAGTTTCTGGGCCGTAGTCCTTGAACCCTGAACCACCATGGTCTTTTGACGGGCTGCTTGCGGCTGGTTGTTGTGGAGTGGAGAAGTAGGCAAGTTTTGGTCCAAAGTCTAAAGGTCACGGGTTAAACCCTAAACCCTAAACCCATACAGCTTTGGGGTTTTGGCTAGGGCTTAGGCTTCAAGTTACTTTTTTCATGCTGCAAAGGTCTCGAAACCCTAAACCCCGTCGAAGAATGGGTAGCTGCAGAGATTCATGGATTGTTGGGAGGTGGTCTTGGGATTCATGCTGTTTGTTGTTTAGGATAAGATCAGCAACCAGAGTTTTGCCAGGGTTTCATGGCGGTAGAGTGTTTGGGGTTTGTCAGTGTCAAGACCTTAAATGGTAGTTTCCCTAAGCAGGGGGACGCCAATATAGACCCCGAAATAGTATAGTCCTTACTTTGGGGACCCCCAAAAAGGTACCCCTAATTCGGAGAAACCCCCCAAATGTCTGCAAGGCCCACGCGCAGGCCAGTTTTAGGTTTGCTGGGCCACTGCGTTGATGTGTTTGCCTTGCTGCCAACCCTCAGGGTCCAAGGGCTTGAGGGCCCCACCGAATGCTATGACCATTAAAGTGTTTGGGCCCTAAAGCCCTATTATTTGGGTTAGGCCCCGAATACCACAACCATCAACGTATTTGGGCCCTAACACCCAGTTATTTGGGTCCTTGGACCCTTGGGGCAGGGGAATGAAGGAGTGGAGCCTTGCACTGAACACATACAAGGCCCATTTCGGCCGTGAAATTAGTCGAATAATTAGGAGTAGTACATGAGCTATAGCCTTAACTCCTTAAAAGGGGGCTATATGGGGGGTTATATAGGGGACTACCATAGGGGATATTAAGGGGGATAATTGTAAACGCTAGCGCGCGCCCGCCTCGGCTGGCGGGGCTTCCCACTGTAGGAACATGTAATTATAGATATACAGGACTTTAAGTTAGGTATATAGATACAGTCATATGCCTATTACATACACAATAAAACCCTAGAAGTCCAACTAGGGACGCGCAAGTAGGACCCGGGAAACCGGTGGGGAAAATGTTCGGGGCCAGCGTTCGGA
>CAJNIZ010043221.1:10936-29664 GCA_905231905.1 Symbiodinium pilosum
GCTAAACAGCACGATCCTTCAAGTTAGGGTCTTTTCAGAGCTTGGTTGGGGAACCGCTTTGAGGTTTAGAGCCCAGGTCTTAGAGTAGTGAATGAGCTTCCATGTCGAGCAAAAGTCTGTAGCGATTCTGAACTTGGCGGGGGGCCTGGGATGCATGGATAGACGGCTAGGGGTTTATGGGGTTTAGGGTTTAGGGTTTAGGGCGTGTATAGTCCCCCTGAAGTATAGTAGGGTTATATTGGGGTTATATAGGGATAATGGAAAAGAACATGGAAACTACTATTTATGGTTTAGGGTTTAAGGTTTAGGGTTGGGGGTTTATAATCCCCCTGAAGTATACAGACTATGGCTTTGGGTATATTATAATAAGATCCCCATACACCCCATATTCTTTCTACTCAAGGGGGTTTGGGGTTTCGGGTTGAGGGGCACAATCTAGCCTTTGAGGCCATTGTGTGCAGGATTGGGCCGCGGGTTTTGTGAGACCCTAAGCTGCTAAAGATTGGGACAGGTTCGAATTCATGATTCCGCCGCCAGACTTTCGAGCCTACGGTGTGGGACGTAAGTTCTAAGACGCTGGTCCTTCAACAACATCTCGACAGCGTACAAATGGTAGCGGGCTAGGGTTTAGGGTGTAGATTCTAGGAAGCTCAAATCCCCAAATCCTAATCTTTGGCCGTGCCCTTCAAAGACTCCGCCAATACACTCAGAAGTTTAGGCTTGAATTCCCATCAACCGCAGGAAACCAGATTATTTAAGTAATATGATGTATCTTAGTTTCACTCAAACCCTCCAGCCTCCAGCAGGACAAGATGGGTTTAACGCCCCTGGCCCTGGCCGCCAAACACGGTCATCAGGAGGTTCGCAGTTCTGGGTCGGATTTCGGCGGAAGCTCCAATTGGATAAGGGTTTGGAGGCAATATTGTTCCCCTTAAACCCTAAACCCTAAGAGAATGGCCCGGCTAACACCCCTAAAATAGCGGAAAAGGCAACTATTCTAGATAATTTTTGAGGCTTGGGTCGTGTTTTGAGCCTGGGGTCGAGCGTTGGGGTTTAGGGTTTAGGGTTTGGGGTTTAGTGTTTGGGGTTTGGGGCTTGGAGTTTAGGGTATAGGGTTTGGGGTTTAGGGTTTAGAGTTTAGGGTTTAGGGTTTGGGGTTTAGGGTTTTGGATTCAGTTTGTGTCGGAGTTGCGGGAGTTACCTGAGTTGTATCGGCTCCATCAGGTTTTAGAGCTAAGGGCATGGGTTAGTTGGCATCTGATTGAACAGAACCAGGCAACAATCGTTTGAGCTTGTGTATGTCTGTTATACTACATCAGAGGAGCAGTAGATTCATAGCAGATCCTGTCGTCCCAACATAGAGCAGGATCATATTCACATTGTGTTTTTTTTTTTTTGCGTTTTACATCCTTGTCCACCTAAAAGTAAAGAAGCCTCCCCACCCCCCAACAATACATCCTCCCGAACTTATATGGTACTCTACCGCGGGGAGGGGGGGCATGTATGATTATAGTCCGCCTTAAGACAGAATATTGCTTTGGGTAGATTATAAGAAATCCCCCGTAAACCCCATATTCTATCTACTTAAGGGAGAACCTAGACCCTAAACCCTAAATCGTAGTTTCCACTTTCTTTTCCGTTATCCCTATATAACCCCTATATCCCCCCTGAAGAAAACCCCTAAACCCTAAACTATTCACCATCTTCTATAAGAAGACTAGAGGCTTACGCGGTCTTAGCAGCTAGCTTGAGGGGTTCCTATAGTCCTAGCACCATGAAAGGCTTTTCCTGTTTCAGCCTAACACTCAGCAACTGGGTGGTTAAAACACAAAGCATAACCCTAAAACCCTAAACCTCTAAACCCTCAACTCTAAACCCCAAACCCTAATCCCCAAAACCTAAACTGCAGTTTCAGAGATGCAGCCAGGGTAAGACTGGGTTGCTGTTAAGGAACTTAAATTAAGTTACCATAATGGGAATATAGAGTAAATAATAGGGTTTCCGTAATACAGTAACTTAATTTAAGTTCCTTAACAGCAACCCAGAAGAGGCCTTGTGTGTAGCTTGTGGATCTGGCCTCTGCAGTGAGGATTAGGGATCCGAAGGTTGGATTGCTTGACTGGATGAATGTTAGGGATCCTTTAAAAGGGGATATAGGGGCTATATGGGGGTTACATAATGAGAATATTCTAAGGATATTATAGGGTTTAGGGATCCTTTCTATACTTTTTGGGCTATGGGGTTCCTTATATTTCTGTAAAAAGGATCCTTTTTTCTTCCTGGGGCAATATGGGCTAAGTTGATGGAGTGTTTAGGGTGAAGGGCTTAAGGTTTAAGGCTTTAGGATGTAAGGTTTAGGGTTTAGGGTTTAAGGTTTAATGTTCAGGGTTTAGGGTATAAGGCTTAGGGTTCAGGGTTTAAGGCTCAGAATTACAACTCCTATATCACCCCTATGACCCCTTTAAAGACCCCTTCAAAGGGACCAAAATGTAAACCCCTTGAGGATCGGCATTAGCCCCTAAAACCCTCAAGGTTTGAATGCTACAGTAGACCCTAAACCCCAATCCAGACACTAATCCCAAAACCCTACAATCCCTAAACCCTAAATGGTAGCTCCCATGTTGTTTTCCACTATCCCCATAATATAACCCCAATATAATCCTTGCAAAGCCCCTTGTTGATATAAAAACCTAAACCCTAAATCCTAAACCCTAAATCCTAAATCCTAAACCCTAAATCCTAAACCCTAAATCCTAAACCCTAAACTCTAAATCCCTAAACCCTAGATCTTACGTCTGCCGGTGCCTAGGAAGCCACCAGCAGACCAGAACTGCGTTGCGGGAGAGCTTGAAGCGAGGCCTTTGACAACGGCATGTGGATAAGGATTTAGGGCTTAGGATTTAGGGTTTAGAGTTTAGGGATAGGGTTAGGGTTCCTTTAAAGGAGTTTATTGGGCTTCATAGGGGATATATAGGGGTATATATAGGTTTTAGGGTTTGGGGTTTAGGGATTTTTAGGGGTTAGGGTCTATAGTCCCCCTTAAGTAGATAGAATATGGTATTGGGTATACTAGAACAAGATCCCCATATACCCCATCTTCTATCTACTTAAGGGGACTGTAGGGTTTCGGGTTTAGGGCTTAGAGCTTAGGTTCGATGGTCTAGGGTTTAGGGGTTAGGACCACTGAAGGGGTTACGGAGGACATACAGGGGCTAAAACCTTGGTACCTTTCAAGGGGTTATACGGGACATGCAGGGTTTAGGGCTTGAGGATGTACCTTTCAAGGGGTTATAGGGGACATGTAGGGTTTAGGGTTTGAGGATGTACCTGTAAAGGGGTTATAGGGGACATGTAGGGTTTAGGGTAGGGGGGTGTACCTCTAAAGGAGTTATAGGCTAGGCGATATGTAGGGACATATGGTGTTATTGCCCCCGTTCAAGGGGCTATAGGGATATGTAGATATGTAGGGTTCACGGTTTGGGGCGTGGTTGAGGTTGACGGGTTTGGAGTAAGGGTTTTGTGTGTAGAGCATGGCAAACGAGCAGCTATCGGAAATCACCACGGTTTAGGGTTTAGGGGTGGGGTTTAGGGTGTAGGATTTAAGGTCTGGGGAGTTCTCGGATTGTGGGGTTTAGGGTGTAATGTAGACCCCTAATTAATAACCTTCCCTTTTATGGGGTTTGTTTATAAAGCGTGGGGGGGGGTTATTAATCATGGGTCTACATTAGAATTCAAGGTCTGGGGGTTTCTCTGGTTCGCCCAGGTTATGACTAATAACGGAGAATCACATGGAAAGAGCATGGACAATGAAATGGAAACTGGGACAATCCCCTACACCCCAAACGCTACACCCTAAAAAAGGCGCAAGGGTAGATAGGGCCAAACCAAGCTATGATCAGCTTCTACTCATGCTCCGTCAGAATTTCTTTAATGGATGACTCTCATGTAGACCCCTGATTAATAGACACCCTCCTTTTAAGGGAAGGGCCATAATATTAGGATCCCTAAGCCTTAAACCCGAAACCACATTATAATCCCTACTAAGAGGAGTGGGTTTATCAATCACGGGTCTGGGTTAGTGTTTCGTAACACCTGCCTAGATCTCTTAAACCCTAAACCGTGACCGGGCCTGGGTTCAGGTTCCAGGCAGCTAGTTGTTATTTTGTTGATTCGTATATTCAATGGTGGAGAGTCAAATGGAAGAAGAGTATAGAACTTAAATGGAAGCTGGGCTTATAAACGGGCATATATACGGGCTTCATGGGGTAATTACTTAACTCCCTCAACCCTGAACCAAAATCCTGAGAATAGAAACCCCAGTAGGAATCCTCATACTTTACCTATCATCCACGTAAGCCCCCTGGGGACTTAAGGGCATCGTATTCAATCCTTAGTAACCGTGCAGGTGACCTGGACCCGTTTGGGGTAAGGCTTAGGGACAAGGACCGGGATGCCTGATGCGTATCGAAGGGATCTAACCCCTGACACCAGAGTAGAACTTAATAACTCAGATACCACATTACCTGATAGGAGCGGCGGTCTAAGTCGTAAAGCGAATACTACATTATTGCATCCCCAGGTTCAACACAAGTTTGCGCATGGCAACGTAATTGCGCCCGTTGAGGGATTGGAGTGTCTAATTCATGCATGTGTGCATAGAATCTCCCACGCGAATACATTCTAACCATAACTATATGAGAGGTGACCCCTGAACCCCTAAGCCCCAAACCACTTCACCCCTAAACCCCATAAACCCCAAGCCCTAATCAATCCATAAACCCTTTGAACCCTAAAACCTCAAACCCCTAAACCCTACCCTAAACCCTACCCTAAACCCCCTTAACCCCAAATAGTACGTGGGTTCCATTTTCTTTCCATTATCCCTATATAACCCCCATATAATCCCTATAAAGCCCTACCATTCTTATATAATCCCTAAAGGCATCCTGCACTGCCACTTAGCCGCTCGGCGATTGTGCGAAGATGCTGTAAGTCGACAGGTTGAAGGGCTGAGGATGTAGGGTGTAGGGGTTAGGGTCTAAGGGGTTTAAGTGGTTTAAGGGTTTGGGGGTTTTAGGGTTTAGGCATTTAGGGTTTAGGGTGCAGGGAATCAGTTACCCAGACTCGTTAAAGGTCCCCCCCCCTCCCCACCCCTGAGGCTAGATAATAGTCTCCAGCATTCCCCCGGGTGTCCCTAAGAAGAGCCCTCAAAAAGGAGTAGCTCTTCCTGTGAGTTTCTACAACGGCGTCCCAAAACTACAGTGAACTAGGATATCCAGAAGACCTGTGCCTGAACTTTCAAACATGAACCCTAAACCCCTCAACTCCTTAAAGGGGGTGATATATTGGGGGTCATATAGGGACTTCTATAGGTCTATAGGGGATATAAAGGGGGATACTAGGAGTTTAGACCCTGAAGCCTAAACCCTGAACCCCACCTAATCTTGAAACCCTAAACCACTCTTTTTCAGGACTTTAAGGCTCAGATTTTTGATTCGAGGGATCGTAAACGGCAAGCCCAGAATCTCCAAGTATCCTTTCCAGAAGAAGCACAGAAACTAAAGCCCTTTTACAGAAACCCTAAATGGTTTTTGGGTTTAGGCTTTAGGGCAAACCGTATATCCCCCCATAGATCCTATATATGTATATATGTACATACATATCCTCATATCCTTATCCTAAAAAGCACAACCCCTGAACACGAAATTCTGAGCCGCGTGTATATCCCCGTATACCTCTGAACCCTTAACCACGGTTTGGGGGTTTAAAGTTTAGGGTCCGACGCCGGCTTTCTAAGTCCCCTTGTATGCCTCTAGTTGCGCTATGAGTACCGCACGTTCTTTGGGATTTGGGGTTTAAGGTTTAGGGTTTAGGCTTTCGTGTTGAAGGTTCAGGGTTTAAGCTTTGGGATTCAGGGTTTGGTGTTATTACCGGGTTTTCATTACCCTTAGCCTCTAAGCAGGGGCCTAACCAGTTCAAGACAAGGAATAGGGATTGGAGTCCCATTGAAATTGCTGGGAAAGCCGAGCCTATTTATGACGAGATGTTTTGAGGTAAGTATGCCCTAAACCCTCAATCCTAAACCCTTCAACCCTAACCCCTAAACCTGGATTTAAGTTGGAGTGCTTGGGGTTTAGGATCTAGGGTTTTGGATTTAGGGTTCAGTGTTTAGGGTCGAGGATTGGTTTACACGCTTTCGGATTTTGGATTTAGGGTTCAGGGGTTTAGGGGTTTTAGGGGTTTAGGGTTTAGGGCGGTTTAGTAGTCAGGGTTTTTGGTTGGTGTGGCATTGCTTTGGAAAAGAAGTTGAGTGTATAATTATATGCGACGTCCATTTGGGGACATTTGGGGAAACATAAATGCCATAGATCGTACGGTAAGGGCACGGTATGGTTCAGGGTTTAGGGCATTATGACGGGGTTCAGTTTTCAGAGTGAGGTGGGGTTTTAGGATTTAGGCTTAAGGCCTTTTGGAGTTGTACAGGATTTGCGAGAGGGCAATTAGTAAAATGACGGCCCAAATTGCCTTAGGATGGTTTGAAAACTCCAACCATCTACACATTCTAGGGGTCCAGGTAAGGGTAAGTGAATGATTCCCTCAGAGTGTTGCTGAGCTATACAGTATAGGAATCTTAATGCAGGGCTTCTTCTCGCAAAAAGAGGGACGGCGCTGTGCAGGTTCTGTCATACAGAAAGCAGTCCGTAACAGTCTACTTCAGTGGCCCTACACTTTCCACTCTTTCAGATATAGGTCCATTTTTCTTTGGTGGGCAAGGTCAATTTTTTTGGTGGGCAAGGTCATGGAAGGTCATCGATTTGGTGGGCAAGGTCACCGGGCTTTAGGCTTTGGAACCCTAGGGTTCAAGACTGAATGGGCGCCTTGAGGGTGATGAAGGGTGGGGTGGGGAAAGAATTACCCTAAACCCTAAACCCTATATAACCCCCTTCAAGGAGTTTAGACTATGGCTGCATATGAGGACTTTGAAGATAACACAAACGTTTAGGGTTTGGGGTTCAGGGTTTAGGGTTCCGGCTTTAGAGCTTAAGTTGCAAAAGCTCCTTAATGATGTGGGGCTTAGCGGGGCGGGTGGGTTCAGGGTTCAGGGTTTAGAGTTTAGGGTTTAGGGTTGCTTGACAAGTGCATGCTTGGACTTGAGATGCCAAAGTCTAAGCCCCACGGGTTTAGGGTTTAGGGTTTATTAGCTCTACCTCAACACCAAAAGTAGGTATCAGTGTTTAGGGTCTGGGAGCAGGTCAGATAATCAAAAAGGCTTCAAACATGGTCGAAAATGTCGCAGGAGGAGGTATTATGGCAAAAATCATTCAGCTACACATTTTTAGGCTGCAGGTACTCTAATTCTAAGTCAAAGTGTAGCTGTTTTCGTTTTCCTTCCATTGTTCTAAATCCTTCGGGGGTCCCGGTACGCGTCAAGCTCCGATGTTCAGCCCAGTAAGCCCGGAACACAGTTTAGGTTGTCAGGGGTTATACAGACCTATATATCAATGTGCTAATAGATGTATACCCTAAACCCTAAGCCCTAAACCCCAAACCCTAAACCCTAAACCCTAAAACCTAAAACCCTAAACCCTAACGGGTACGTACACATATATATAAGGATCATGATTCAAGGGTTTAGGACTTAGGGTGAAGGCTCCGCATGGTGTCCCTTAGCTGGTTTTGGGGGCTTAAAAATAGGGTTTAGGGTTTAGGGCTTTAGGGTTTTAGGGTTTAGGGTTTAGGGTTTAGGGTTTAGGGTTTTAGGGTTTAGGGTTTAGGGTTTCAGGGGGAACACATCGTGTGTAATTTTGCACTCACGCGTACACAAAAGGACGCCCAAACAGTAGCCGTTATGGGGCAGGTTAGGGTTTCGAGTTTTGGCGGTTCAATAGTTTGAGGGGTACCCCAACACGCTAATGCCTATACATCTTTATATCTCCCTAAATGCCCTGTATTATTATGATTACTATTATTATTAATATTATTGTTCGTAGTGAAACACTTTTCGGGGTTCCATGTTAGTTTGGGCGGGGAGAGTAAACATTGACCCCTGAGCCCTACCTGCGGTAGCCTCAAGACCCCTTGAATGAAAGGTTTTAGGGTTCAGGGTTTAAGGTTTACGGTTTAGGGTTCAGGCTTTAAGGTTTAGGTTTAGGGATTAAGATGTACAAAGATTTTGTCCCGACCCTTTTTCTGGCTATATACGTTAATCTAGTAAAGATAGTAAAGCCAAATTCTTTAGATAAAGCATCGAATCCTCAGCCTCCGGGCCTCAAGCAGGCTCCACCGGTGCGTTTAGGGTTTTAGAGCCTAGGTGCAACCTTTAAAGCAGTACAGGCAGCTTCTCAAAAAAGTGGACCCCTATAATCTCCCTATGACGCCACCATCTTAGAAGGGGTTTAAAACCGTCCATATTGTAGGTCATTGCGGCTAGTCCGTGAGTAAGCCCTGAAAACCCTAAGCCCTAAATCAGATGCTCCAAGCCATAGATCCCAAACCAGAAGCCCTGAGTCCTAAACTGTAAAAAGCATTAAGCCCCTCACCATGAACTCAAAAACGTCAGAAAGGTCGAGCTTCTCGATGATCGCTGGGGCTTCCAATCGCCGGTCCTCTTGGCTACTCGACCATTCCCCTAGGCCCTAAGGTCTAGACCGTTAACCTTAACCTCGAGGTACAGAGTTGTTGGCTCAAACTCGGCCTGGGGCATACTTACCCTCCTTCAAGCAAAAATGGAAGCACATACTTCCCATTTTGGAATGACGGTAGTCTTTTGTAGAACCTTTTTTTGAGCGCTCGTGTGGTTTGCGGGAGTGTTGCGAATTTCGAGGTTTGTTGCTTTGCTTAAAATTGGGTTGCTGTTAAGGAACTTAAATTAAGTTACCATAATGGGGAAACCCTATTACTTACTATACATATATACCCATTATGGTAACCCGAAACCCTAAGCCCTAAACCCATTATGGTAATTTGGGGCTTTCGTAGCTTGAGGTTGGGTTTAGCCCTAAAGGTTCAGGTATCATCACAGCAAGTAGTTGGGGCTCAAAGTACTTACAGAAGAAAACAAATTTGAGTTTTGGTTAGCTTCTGGGCCCTGCTTGTTCTACTGGTGGACAGGGTAAGATGCAGCATAGATGTCGTATATCCTAAGCCCTACACCCGGATTGCAAAGACCCTAAACCCTACAGCCTATAAACCCTAAATAGGTCAGCGGGACGGAATACCCAGCTTGATTTGGTGCCGAGAAGAACTGGGGGCACTATAGTACTATATGAGCTTTAGTCTAAACCCCTAGTATCCCCTTTAATATTCCGTATAGTAGTCCCCTATATAACCTTCTTTTGGGAGTTTAGACTGTAGCTCATCTGGCTTGTACGAATAAATCCCTCCCGAACCCTATGGCCTATACCCTGAACCCTAAACACCTTACATCCCCCAGTTCCCCCCCCCGCGTACCCCAGCCCTCCCATTACAACCCTGAACCCTAAACCCTGAACACCAAGCCCTCCCAGTACAAGTAGAAGCCAGGCGATCTCTTCGCAGAGCTTCTTCTTCGCGACCTGGGATGTACCCAAAGGGCGACCTGGCGGCTCTAAGGGTGTAGGTTTAGGATTTAGGGTTTAGGGTTTAGGGCGGGGGAGTAAGGGTTTGGACCTAGAAATCCTGGTTACACCAAATAACAGGCCAGTGTCTGTCAAGAATTAGGCACTTAAGGGTAAGAAGACAAATCATAGGCAAACCCTTAGGGTTCAAGGTTTGAAGAGCTAAGGATTTAGGTTTAGAGTTCACGGTTAAGGGTTTAGCTCAGAAATCCAAGTTACACAGGAAATGGGCCACTGTAATTGTCCCAAAGTGGTAGGACATCAGGGAAGGTTCATGGGGGGTTATACGCTGACCAGGGTCTATGCGGCAGTTTTGATCAGATTCTTAAAAAACTTGACATTTCCAGGGCTTACAACTCAGGATTAACAATTTCGGGCTTGTCTATGGTTCATTTGCGTGATTTTCAGAAATCGAGGTCACGTTTTATATGTAAATATCTCAGCCAAGGGGGGTTCTAGAGGGGATTGTATAGGGGACTACTGCGGGGGTTATTGAGAGGATCCTCGGAGATTAGACTATCGCCCATATACATTTCAAAATGCCATAAATGTTTGCTGTGGTGAACCCACCCTAACTTTCCCAAACCCCTAGATAGTTCCATGACATGATGAATTCCTTTCGCGCAGGGACACACGCACTGTTCAAGATTTCAGGCAACTCTTTTACCCCTATTCACTGTACATATGATTGTAACTTGCACGATATCTAGGCTATACACAGTGTTGCAAGGTTCCCTGCATCCGCCGAATAATTCAGGAACCTAAATGTCCTATATCCGAGTTCCTCATATGGGGTCTAGGGTTTAAGGTTGGAGGTTTTAAAGTTATTATTGAGGGATTACATAAAGGACTAGAATAGGGTTCATTTAAGGGGGATACTAGGAGTTAAGACCAGCTGATAATATGGGACACGGCGTCTAATGAGTCAGGGTTCAAGGCTTTTGTCCGGCATAGGGGTTGGTAATAGTTACTAACATCATGGTCTTGGATTACCAGGTTTCGGGTTTAGGTTTTCGGGCTTTTAGGGTTTAGGGCTTCATTAGGTTTTTGGATTTGATTTAGGGTCGAGGGTTTCGGGTTTAGGATGTAGGGTTCAAGGTGTTGCAGAAAGTTACTTGCATGCCATTGTTGCAATCCCCACAAACGTGGGCCCTCACTGCGTTGTTGTCTGTACCTGTACTATAGTCATAGCGGAGAATGAAAAGCATTTTTGCAAATACCTAAACCCTAAAACATTAGGTAAGGACATGGATGCCAACAATATAGGTTCCCTTAGGAATAATATTGTTGCGTGCATGTACAGAGATATGGGCCATTATCTATGTACATATATATATATATATCTGTATGGTAACTAGTTTCCAAAAATAGAGGGACCCCAATATACACCCCAATACACTATACGTAGTCCTCATTATTGGGATCCACCAAAAAGGTACCCCTAATTTTGAGAAGCCCCCATATATATATACACATATGTATATATGTACGAATATGGACCGTCCACTTGAAAACCTGGGCATGATTCCTCACAACGGATTAAATCCGATTCAGGGTTTAGCAAACACACAGAACCCAACGCCCCTAGACCCTAAACCCTAAACCCTAAACCCTAAACCCTAAGCCCTAAGCCCTACACCCTAAACTGTAAACCCTACACCCTGAACCCTAAGCCCTAAACCTTAAATCCCCATAAAGCTGAACACAGGCTCCTCCTCCTACTTAGCATGACGGTCAGCGCCTTTGCGTCCTCCCGCTTCATCTATGAGCACAACGACCTCGAGGTCCTACCATGTTGAGGGTTTAGGGTTTAGGGTTTATAGGGTTTACGGTTTAGGGTTTCTAGGGTTTAGGGTCTAAGGTTTAGGGCCTCTTTACCACAGCTTTAGGTGTGAAGGTCTTTGGTTGCCATTTGTAGAGGGTTTAGGCTCCCTAAACCCTTAAACCCCTACACGCTGTATAGGAGATTCCATTTTCTTTTCCATTATCCCAATGTAACCCCAATATTACCCCAATATTGCCTCAATGGGTACCTATATCCCCTCTGCTTGCGGGAGTTACTGTACAGAGACGATTTAGGCCTCAACCTTAAACCGAAAACCCTGAACCCTAAACCCCAAATCCTAAACCCCCTAGATCCTAAGCCCTAAACCCTAAACCCGAAATCCCAGACCCTAAGCCCTAAACCCTAGTAACCCTAAACAGGGCCAAGGAGTATGCTCAAGGTCGGAGCCAGGGGTGTCGAGAGCCTGGCAGGAGATCTGGGGAGCTGTCTGGATGTGTAACAAGAGGCTCTCAAATTCCATAAGGCTTAGGGTTTAGGGTTAAGGGTTTGGGGTTTAGGGTTTAGGGTATAGGGTTTAGGGTTCAGGGTTTAGGGTGTAGGATTTGGGGTTGAAGGTTTAGGGGTATAGGGTTAGGGTTTAAACCGTATGAGACATCCTCAGCTGGTGCCGCAGCCTCTGTCTGTCTCCAGCACAACAGTAACAAGTTGCCAAAGATGGCGCTCGCAGCCACCTCGCACGATGATGCAGCTTGGCTGACGGCCCCTAGAGTTTAGGGTTTAGGGTTTCTCACTGGTTGAACGCAAGTTCTATCAATACCTTCAAGGCATCTACGTAAGGAACGCCGCCCAGAACTGACGGACATTCACTAATCAAAGTCAAGCCTCTTCCAATAGTAACAATGCGGTGCAAGGCAGGAGTTAGTTGCAAGAGTCTCATGTAATATGATCAGGTGACGCGAGGTGGTTGAAGCCAGGCAAAGACAAGCCTTCTGACGATAACCCTACGCCTTACTTGGACAGCCATTTTCCAGAATAATGGGCGTTTGATTGTCAGTATGGATTTTCGGCCATTGCTTTGCCCATCCTCCAAGGCCCTAAACCCTAAAACCATCTAAAACCTCTAGGTCTGAGGTGGGAGAGAGCTGCGTGGCTTTTACTCTGCAGCTTATAGGTGTCTAGGGCCTAGGCTTTAGGATCTAGGGAGAACAGCTTAGGATTCAGGGTTAAGGGCTAAGACTTTGGAATTTGTGCTTTGGGATTGAGGGCTCAGGGTTTAGACCTTGGAGCTGTGACATGCGAATGCCGCACAACGCATTATCTGTTTCCCCAAGCCACAACCATTCCTGGAATCCCAAAGGATCAGCTGTTGGACATTTGGGCTTTTGGGACGGCACAGGGTTCCAGACATTGCCCTGTCATGGCTTTTAGGGTTTAGGGGTTTAGGGTTGAGGGGTTTAGGGTTTCGGGGTTTAGGCGTTTAGGGTTTAGGGGTTTAGGGGTTTAGGGTTTAGGGTCGCAAAGTGATGTTATTGGGGTCATATAGGGAACGCTGTAGTATCCACCGCAATCAAACTCAATTGCAAGTGGTGTGCTCGGCCTGGGCGAAGCGCAGCTGATGATTACGAACCCTTTGGTTAAGGGTTGAGGGTTGAGGGTTTAGGGGGGCCGCATCAGACACCCTGAGCCCGGAGCCGTCAACTCTACTTTAAGCCCTGAAACCTACATCGTAAATCTTAAAACCCCTTGAGGCCGACATCCCAAACCCTACCACCCTAAACCAAGGTCCAGGTGCTTTCCGTGAAGTTAGCAAAGCCGAGGAAGTCGAAGGCCAATGGAGCTCTCCGGTTCAGATTGTAGGGGCGTTAGGGTTAGGGTTTAATTTGCTCTGGAAGTCAAGGATTTGGGATCAGGGTTTGAGAGTCTGAAGGGGCGAGAGCTTCGGTGTCAGGATTTTAGTCGTCTTAAGTTACTGGGGGTGAGTGCTAGGATTTGGGGAGTTTGACGTTAAGTGAGGGTCGTGAAGTTCAGGTGCTGCCGTCGAATGGTTCCTTGAAGGTTCACGTTGCCTAGGTACCCCAGTACTGCCGTTTTGCCCTTTGTATTTTGTGGTCTCCTTATCAAAGCTGAACAGTAGGAAAAAGGGTACCCTTATCATTAATGGGTTACTGGGGGAACCTAGTTTCACAGCTTCAGTATTCTGATGACCGATTGTCGGCTTCCCCTCTCGTTTGGGGGTTGTGTCCTGCAACTACTCAGAATTTTTACTACTGTAGTATAATAGGACATCTATTGGGGTAAATATTGGGGTTATGTTGGCATTTTATTGGGGGTTATATAGGGAAAATGGAAAAGAACATGGAAACTACTACACCTACATAGTATATATCACTGACTCTTCGTCATTTTGCCACACCGCTATGGATCTGTGGGCCTGGGTTTCGATGCTGGGTTGGTCCAGACGAGCCATAGTCTAAACTGCTTAGATGGGGGCTATAGAAGGGGATGATATGGGGGACAATTATAGTGCTTATTTATTGGGATACTAGGGGTGTGGGCTATAGCTCGGATGTTTGATGAGGTCTGTTTATGGTTGTTGGGCTTTGTAGAGTTCAGGGCCAGGGGCTTAGCATTCACCTGGTGGCCCAAGACCAACGAAAAGAGCGACCTTGCTCCTAAACCCTAAACCCTACACCCCCTGACAAGGAGCTGAAGAAGGAGATCAAGGAGTTGGTAAGTGGTGGAACAGCGAAGGTGAAGCGAGAAATCATGGAGGAGGAGGCGCACTGGTTTCCCCTGTAATGAAACTAGGGTTTAGGGTTAAACAACAAAAGCACTCAACAGGCCCCAATGATTTTTTCAAGTATCATAACGTGCGGTACCTTATACTGAGGATTTGCGCACGTGTGTTCCAGTAGTGGAGAAGACATGCATTATGTTGTGATAGGGATGCTGGCGATCCCAATGCAGAGGTGGCCATGTTTTTTCAGGGTCCACTTCTTGCATAATTAGTATGAAGAAGCGAATGCATTCCTGCTTTTGTACAATTACAACAATTAGGGTAGAGGGAATCCCTGGCCAGTGAGGTCAAGAAGGAGAGGGATGCAGGAGTCAAGCATGAGAGATGCAATGAGGCCACCGGGCAGGCAAGCAAGGAAGAGCATGCATCCAATGCACATGGCCAGATTGCAGCGAGGGCGGTAAAGCAAGAGGTGCCTCCTTCGCGTACCGACCAGGTGGACAAACACCTGATGAAACATGTGAAGCAAGAGATGAGAGGGGAGGCCAACAGGATTGCGCAGGGCAGCATCAAAGACGAAGTGCAGAAGCACAAACAGAAGGAAGTGAAGCACGAGGTCAAGTCAGAAGTACTTGTAAAGCAGCACCTGAAAAAAGAGGTCAAGGAGGAGGATCCAGGAAAGGTGAAACATGAGGTCAAAAAGGAAGTGAAGCTGGAGGTGAAGACGGAGGCAAGACTGCTATGTCACGTGCCAGGTAGTCTTTTCGATGATTGGATTCGTGGATTGCTAGGTTGGAGAATGGTCAAGTTGGAGGGCATGCCTTTGATTTCGAACCCTCAACTCCTAAATTCCACGTTTGAGGATGTGGGCTTGGGCGAGATACCCAGGCCTGGTTACAGTGCATAATCCTTTACAGCATTGAAGATATATGGGTCCTAGACTTCCGCCTTATGTCCTGTGTTGTGTCTGACCTTTGTAAAGGAGCACTCAAGTTACGACTCGGCTGTATTGAGTTTCGTCCATTGCTGCTATGGTTCATGACGGATGAAGTTCATAGTACGCTGATACAAGTGTGCCGCCAAATGTTAAGTCTTTCTTTCCTTCTTTATTTATTTCCCTCGCTGGCTCTCTCTCTCTCTCTCTCTCTCTCTCTCTCTGTGTCTCTCACAAACGCAAGCCTGTCTCTTGGAAGACTTCCAGTATGGGAGTAAAGATGTTTCAAGCCTTAAGCCTCAAGCCCTGCAAAGACCTCTTGCCACTTGGGACCAGGGTGCGGAGATTGTCGGTCGGCTATCATGACAGCCACAGCTTGTGACAGCCTGTGGTGTTTTTGTAGTCCAAGAAGCAGGCAATGTCGTTAAATCATGAGGAACCCTGCATCCCGGTCATGAGTAGACGTGCTGAGCAGCCAGTATCTATGAATAATCACAAGGAAAAAACAATGAGAACCAATAGAAAATGAGAAATAGCGGTTAATAATACAAGTAGTAGTACACTAGTCAATTAACACTTGTACACGAAGACTAAGAACAATACAAATAACAATAACAACATTATTATCTTAAACCGTAAATCCCAAACCCTAGGCCCTAAGACATAGTATGCCAAATCTATTCAAGCGGGGTCTTGGACTGGGGTGCTGCGAGCTTAATGTCTCCTTGCTTGCAGCTCTGGGTTTGGGGTTTAGGGTTTGGTGTTCGGGTTTAGGGTGTCCAACATCCTCAAGACCCCAAGTTCTTGCACATTCGTAATGCAATTAGCCAGCTGCCTTGTTTTCTAGACCAACCTGTTGTTGATATGGGCCTACAAACGATCTGAAGTCCAAGTGCTTGACGTCCCGGAACCCTCTGAACCCTCCGAACCCTAAACCCTCCAAACCCTCCAAACCCTAAACCCTAAACCCCAAACCCCTCTAAACCCTCCGAACCCTAAAAACCCTAAAACCCCGAAGCCGCGCAGGAGCATTCGCACGGAGACAGCGCTACAGCAACACACTCGCCCCTCAGGAGAAATAAGGAAAACTGGTCTAGGGTTAGGGTTTAGGGTCTAGGGTTTAGGGTTTAGGGTTTAGGGTTTAGGGTTGAGCTTCTAGGGACCGATTGTGACTACGTGGGAGCAGGTCCTTGTTAAGGATGATATCTAGGATTCTTTTTGAGGATCTCCCGTTCGTTGTCCGGCTTGTCACTACAAATATCATTTGGATATAATGTAGACCCGTGATTAATAAACCCCATCCTTTTAAGGAGAGCCTTAGTATTAGGATCCCCATTATAATCCCTATAAGAGGAGGAGGTTCATTAATTAGGGGTCTACATTACCCCCGCTTCGTGAAGCCCAATCTCGGCATTTCTCAAAGATCATCCCGACAGGATCCCAGAGTTTAGGCTTTAGGATTTAGGTGAATCCCAGATATGGACCACATCATCCTTGATAAGCTCCACATACCCCCTAGGGTTCCTTTGGGAACCCTAAAACTCCTCGTCTTGGGAGACCCCCATGCGAGAATTTTCACAGCGGTTTAGCGATTGTTTGGCCTTAAGGTTTAGGGCTTGCAGCCATGAATGCCTTGAAGTATTCACCCCGAAGCCCTTCCCCTGAAGCTAGCAACCCCTCAATCTCGTAGCTCCGACCCCATGAACCCTTCGGTCCTAAAGGCTTCGCCGGCAACCACCAGACACGCCAGACACCAGTTGACCTAAACTTGATGCAGCCCAACCCCACATCCTAAGTATTGGGTAAGGCCCCCACCCAGTAGTCGTGGCATTATATGAATATGTAAATAACCCTAACATATTTCCCTTTATCCCTTGTAGTCACCTATTGACGGCCCAATCTAAACAAAACTCCAATCACAAGGTTTATGGGTTCGGGTTAAGGCTTAGGTGTTCAATCAACCCCTTTTCGAAGCCAAGGTTCTGCAGCAACTCCCTGGTGCTTAGTGGGGAGAGAAGGAATGGACCTCTATAGTAATCTGCACAATCCTCGTATACCCCTTGTACAATTAGGGGTGTGGGTTGCGGGTTTGGGCTGAAGTCTAGTTCCGCAATCCATTCCACCATTCCCTACTGAGCAGCAGGACAACAGTCATATTGTTGTCATTATTGGTGTGTCGACCGGTTATTATGACCATCAAAGTCTTGCAATCCCAGCAGGGCTTTTGAAGGTGTAGGGCCTACTTGACATTTCTCTTTGATACAAAAGACCTAGGTTTTGTTTTACTGCCTGCTGGCAAGTCTGTTGACAAGCGATATTGTGGTATCGATCCCTACATATGTAGCACGTTGAGATGAATTTCGCATCTAAGGCTTGAGGCCTATAGTTCCAAACATTCTTCAGCCCACATGAACTAAGCCTTGTTGATGACTAAGGACTGGAGTGAAGCGAGAGAACCCCGGAGGTGCGGCCATCCGTGTGAAGCAGGAAGACTCCGAAGGCAGGTTCTGGTGTAGTCAGTATCAATCTAGAAGAGAAGCAGATGCAGATGCGTTTTGATTTGTGCCAGTTCAGCTGAGGCCAGGGTCTGACGAAACGACGACGCATGAGCCAGAAGGGGCCGGACTTGTCAGTTCCGTCCTTTGAGTCGCAGCTGCCAGTGTGGGCGGAGAAATGCCTAGCATTTCAGATCTCTGGCAAAACGTGGCTCCCAACGAAGCCCTGCTGCCCGGCAAGCTTGTTTGTCGGTCTCGGAAGGGCTCCATGGCAAGAGAGCGGTGAGGTGCACCCAACGCCGTGCGCGCAGCGTCTAGGCAAAGCTCAGCTCCGTGAGTTCCGAGCCTTCTTCCGCGAGCAGCCGCACCATGCGCTCTTCAAGAGCATTGCTGGTCCGCAAGAACAGGCCTCCAGGCCCAAACCTTTGAGCTCAAAGCCGCCTCTCGGAAGACCAGCTGGTGGCTCGAGATGGGAGTGTTACAAGATGTGGCCCTGGATGCGTGACCTTCCCACAAGGCTGTGGATGGGCAATGGCTGGATCATGGAAGAGGACGGCATGCGTAAGCTGGAGCCCTCCGAGCCCGGGGGCGCCATGCCAGGCGTCCAGATCTTCGAGTCCGTAGGCACCGCCGTGGACGAGTCCCAGCAGGACGGCTCTGAGGTGCACGCAGCTGAGCCAGGCCAGGCCACCACCAGCAAGTTCCGGGGCCTGGACCGCCAGAGTGGTGTTCGAGGCATATGCTGGAACAGGCAGATGGCATGTTGGAGGATATCAGTGCAACAAGCTGGCAAGCAAAAACATATCCAATTCTTCATCGCTCCGTTCCTGAAGAAAGGCCTCAGTGAGGACGAGGCCGTGGAGGCTGCGCTGCGCGAAGCCAAAGCCCACCGCGAGGAGCTGGTGCGGAAGGGCGTCCTCAAGCCACCGAAGGCCGTAAAACCACAGCACCCAAGCCAAGCCACGGTGAAGGGGCTGAAATACAACAAGACCTCCAAAACATGGCAAGTGCAGCTGACTGATCCCATCACCAAGAAGCTGGTCCATGGCGGTCGGTTCGTCACCCAGGAGGAGGCCGAGTCCAAGGCCCGGGAGCTTGCCAAGGAGCTGGGCATCAAGGATATCGAGCACAAGGTGGTCCCGGTGAAGCGTCTCTCGGAGCTGAAGCACTTCGAGCCGCT